>JARFOD010091595.1:0-17733 GCA_031763545.1 Mopalia muscosa | reverse complement strand
TTTCCACCGACGCGAACGGAGTCTCTGGGCACAACGACAGCTGTGATAAACCCAGCGTGATTAGCATAGGGTCGTTTTTAGTGAGGAATCCAGACTCACTTTGCACTTCACTGGTAGGAGAGTTAGAGTTTGGAGGAGACGCGTTGAGCGGAACGCCCAGTGTTGTGTGCAGGAAGTGGACAGTTTTGGGGGCGGTAGTGTTCTGGTTTGGGGTGCCTTTAATAGTACTCATTGAGGGCATATGCGCTATTGACATGCTTTCATCAGTTGTAACTTACCCTTTTTTACTCTCTTACATTTATGTTGCATTTCCGGTGGAACTGGTTACATTATGAACATGATTTTTATGATACACCGTTCTTAATGGGTACAAAATGAAATTTAATCATTATTTACAACTCCTATTCTTGTGTGTTCAACTTATCGACATCCAAACGAGTGTGAAGTTTCTTTTTTGATTGAGTATCTACTTCTCACGTCGATACATTTACTCTCAGATACACAGGGCCATATTGCTTTGCACTTCTTTTATTTGCTGGTCTGCGGCATACGTGCCCTGTTATATGGCCTGGCATGTCGTACTAGTGTTGTCCTAGTCTCGACCACTATAGCATCTCTCTCGGCAATACAATGGTGACTTCTGTTGAAGATTGACTATTGGGCTGACCAGTGACTCGCACTGCCGTGCAGAGTGACTCGTGCCAACAACACGTCATTCCCCTTCAAGAATAATCGTTAGATTGGTGACGAGATGCAATTTAATTGGAAGCTTTTGAGAATTTCAACTGTCTATATTATTCAAGAACCATTCATTCTGCTAGACAATAAGTTTTACAGGAAGTCCTCCTCTTCAGACTAGATTTTTGCCTTTATCTTTAACGTAGTGTTAAGTTCACAATCTTGCACTTAGAGTGGCATTTCGAACAATATCGGACTGTTTGTGGGAAAATGGTACGCCAAACATCAAACCTGCCATTTTTAAATTGTTTAAACAGCCTTCCATCAAAACAATACTTTTCCAGCCTTTCAAAGACCTTGAATTCCACATATTTTATTAAACAACTTTTCATAATTTTCAAGAACTGCGACAACCCTGCATATATCCTTGGAAGTCGGACATTAACACAGAGAACGATCGGGATCAAGATCCTCTGACGCTTGTAGAATTCACTTTTCTAGTTTTATTCAATGTTTGTCAACCTAAACAACACTTTGGATTTTGTGAAACGATTCCCGTGTAGCCATGACTTACCAAATAATTTCTGATTGGCTGTTTGCTTATTCAATGGTCCAATCAAACGTTTGCCATGTTTCAAGCCAATTATGACAATGCTGAAAAGGTGTAAGTCTTGCCTTGTGAAGATGTTTTTACCCTAATACATTTCAACCAGGTGTACCCAATATTAGCACATCTGAGAGATCTGTTATTTAACATCAAGGTATGTCACTTACTTATTTACAGCAGGCGGTATATTAGACAGATCAAGCAACGAATGCAGGAGTTTATACAGCAAAGGATTAACATTGACGAATGTGTGTAAATTTGGGATAATTGTCTAATACGACACTGGTCGATTTTAATAGCCCTGTGGCTAATAAATTTATACTCAGCTGATTTATTTTCCGATATGTCTTGTCTGTTAAAACTCTATAAGTAAATCTTTAAAAAAAAAAACGCAGAGAAATTCGTGTTCAGTTGAGTAGACAAAGAAAATAGTTAGTCGTTGACTAACGAAGGTATTTAATTGGAATTTTCGTAAATTAGTTTTGTATGCTGCTGACAAACACAATTACCTGATGCATTGTTAATCTCTTATGTACTGCACGTAGGCCCTAGATATAATAAAGACGATACTGCGCATGTGTTAATGACACCAGTAGGAAGGGAATTCGTGTCATTCTTTCTAAACTGTATTAGGACCCGTTGGACTGGAGTACTAACTCACGCTGAGTTATTGTTAATAAAATAACTAATCACTGACCCGAAATACCAGAAGGTGTTTGAATAATAGCAATGTGTGTAAGCATTCAGGAGCTCGCACCCAAGGCGGAAGAGGCGAACCTTAATGATTAATACTAATTCCCTGGAATCTTGGACGCCACTAGCAGCAAACAAAAACAAGACAAATACACAACAATCAAAGATCGGCTTTTTGTTGCCCGTAGCTGAGAGAACACAAGGACAAAGGGTAACTCCCTCCTAGCCCTCCTGTTGTAGGTAATTGGAGTCACACATGAACTATAATGACAAGCCGTCCAACGGTCCATCCGGGATTAGTATTGTTTATTCACCAATAAATATCATAACCAGAGCACAGAACAGCAATGTAGAAAAGAAAAGATGTATATACAGTGTTAGTGAGATAAAAGTTTTGGATTAAACCTATGCCGGGGTGAAAATGATGACTAAGCAAAGCTATTGTTTGTTTTAATTTGGACACCAGACAACTACATGTTGATAAAGATAGTGAAACTGATCAAACTTATAAGGAACATAGCGAGTGTATATAACTCAAACTAATTATGTATTCACTCTATTTTGTTTGGTTATATATACAGGAACGGCTGGTGTCAAATTATGAAAAGAGGGGACTCGGAATAAATGAGAATTGCTACCCGAGTTTAATACATTAGATATACGTAAGGAGCAACAATTTTAAATTCAATTGATCCTTTACATGTAGGTTTTGTAGTAATTGCAATAGAAAAAAGTCAATATGTATGCTCGATTCGTTAGAGCAACTTATATAGGCATTTTACCTAATACATAACATGTATTCATTTTCTTTTTCCTTGCTTTCGAATTAAAATTGCCGGGTTGTCCGGCGCGTTTTTGAGTATCCACAGAGAAAACAACAACAAAACAAAAAAGAGAGAAAATAAAGCACCTCCGAGCCATTGTAGTCTGCATGGTTGAATTTAAAAGCGGACTGTATAGCTTGTCTTAGACACGATGCATCTGTGTGAATTATCTTGGTTGACTTCAGTCGGCGTGTGTGGTGTGTTCTTTATGGTGTTTGTGACAGAAAACAGTAGTAGTGTAGATTAGTCAGTCTATACTACAGTGTAGTAGTAGGAGTTATAGCAGACTGATCAATAGGTTGGACTATGTGTGAAGGCATATGTTTACATGAACTGTGTCGAGCTTTGAGTTCAACAGCTTGGAGACACATTCTCTGCCTTAATGAAGACATATAGCTGACAGGAAGTGTTACCTTGTCGTTAGAGCACAGCTACGAAGCAAGGAGACTGGGTGAAGTGACGGCATCTGATTGTTCAGTAAACACTGGCTGGATTTAATGGACATCTGTGGTAGCTGATACTGGGAGGCTCAGGCAGTTTCTCTATAAATCATCTTTACTCCTCTAATAGCCATATGGTTAATTCATCAACCTGTATGAAGGATAAAAGCGCGGACCTCAGCGACAGCAGTGACCTGTTGCTTTCATGATTTTGCTTTCATAATACTGTGGATGGGGAGTCAGTCCTTGAGAAGAGAGTTGTAAGTGTGCAGTGTGTGTCAGATTTACTCGTGTGGTTTCCATATTTGGCTTGTGCGTCTTTGATATATTTTTGCATGAATTCTTTTATAGACCATGTCAGTTATTTTTCTGCCTGGTGACAAGTGCTATACGGGAACATTTCTTCTGCATGTAAGTGCTCCAGGAAGAGTTTGTTAATCAGAGATATATATATATTTTAAATATATATATATAGGAAGTACTTTACTACAAGCGACCAGGTAAGGAACATGCATGTATATTTATATCGCTCCAAATAACATATAAATACAAGAGCTTTATGTTATATGTCTTACATTTTGATAATGCGCCATAAGCTGATGAATTCATATACTTTATGACCGTGTTATTTAAGATCCTACACTTTCTCTGTGATTTAAAACAGACAAGTGAACCTAATAACTGTGAAAGTAATTGGTAATCACGAGTATCGGTAGGATGATAGTGGTCCCCGCGGCCCCCTCCCCCACCTGCCTTTCTAACATGGTCGGAACTGTAACCTGATTTATTTACATTGCGTATTGTTCAGTTAAATACCCTTACCAGGTACAAGCCGCTTGAGACGGTCAGTCGAACGATATATTACTATTCTTACTATACATGGACGTATATTACTGTCCGTCAATGACATTTTTTACATGTGTGTAGCATTATTCTGTTGTTAGACCTTAACGATTTGTCGCCATTAACATACAGAGAATCAAATGATTAACAGCGTTTCAATGACAAGACTAGACAAGGAGGAATCCCCGTGAGAAGTAGATAGAGATACATAGAGACTGGGATTTTACTAGATATGCTCAAAAGTAGACAAACCACATCCTCATCCTCGCGGATAAACATTCAGTGTATTGAAATTGAGACCAGCGGTACATTGAGATGTGGGGAACTGGGCGTCAATTTCCTCCACACTGACACCGGTGTTGTACTTTCTATTGATCGGAGGGAATTATGCCAAAAAAATATTTTCTTGTTAAGGTACAATCCAACGTTTTCTAATATATCCTATGTATGATTATGATCCGAAGTATTGATATAATTACTTTCATATTTTACCAGTATTAGTACGGTACCGACTGTAAAATTGTCATGGTGGGGTCTGTCTTGCTGGAGATATGTTTCTTTTTATAAAATCATTTCATCTGCGCAACAGTATGGAAGGATTATGGCGGTTACCTTCATGAAAGCAATTGGTTGACCTATATATTTATATATTATTATGCAAGGAAGGTATATCTACTTGCAAACACACCTACCTTGAAATTTTTTTTTCAGATACACATGTTGTTATTTATCTTACTCACCGGTGGTTATATATAGGTTATTTTATATAGTTCCTGTTTTTTTTTTTCTCACCGAATTCCGGTACACATGCTTCAACGCTTTATGTTTTCACAATCTTGTGGATCTAGTAGTGGACACTGTTTTACTTTTAGAACACTATGACGTCAGAGTTGTACCCTTCAGATGTTTCTGAAGGGCAGGTTTGAGGACTAATGACGTCATAACAAATAATACCTTTTTTAAATGTTACAGAAGTACTGTGGCTTTGACACGTTAAACACTGCCAAAGGATAAGTAAAGTCTAGTAATATATGGACAATCATGAATGTAACTGGGATTTCGGCTTTGGTATTGATCTATTGGCCATTTATTGATTGTAACTAACACAACACAACACCTGGATCTACTTTAAGTAGAGATCGGTTACGGCCAAGGACAGACCGAATGTGATTAAAACCTGGTCTTCATCAGCTCGTACAGATTGTATTCCGTTTATTTATATCTGAGACTATATTACAGTAAACAGGTGTCTAGTGACGTAAATTACTGTGTGGTTCACGACATGTCATTGTCTCCTACTATCCAACTGTATCCAATAGGTCAAATACGACAAGGCTGTGGTTTACAACGATATTCTGATACATCTTGGAAAATTGACGTCGGGGTCGAAATAGCCCTCCACTAATTCGAGTTATGTCCACAATTGTCTTTTCTCGGATTTTCTCGCGTTTCTTGTCTTGTAGAGACAGTCAGCAAACGTGTTATCTTTAACGTCACGTGATGTTTTGCCTTGAATAAATGACAGTACCGGCAATAGTGCAAGTTAATGGCTCTTTCGAACGCTTTTACGTAAGTCATATTTCGTTGTCCAGTTAAAACATAGCAACTATACGCCCGATCATGCACCATAAATACGGGCATGTTTGGAATCCAGTCTGTCGTCCCCATATCGTTAGACTTGAGCATTATTAATGGTAAGACAGCGGCGGCGTGGAGATACAAATGCAGGTCGGGAATTAAAAATCGCACGCAACTGTACAATAGAGACTGTGTAAAAGGCCTCATTGTTTGATACAGAAACACTCAGGTCGTGTTTGTATTAACTCTGAACTTCTTAGAAACAGTCAGCTTATACAAAGTAAAATTACTTCATTCCTTAACCTTTATTAGTTCGTTAACCTTGATGAGCATTATTTGATTATTTGAACCACAAATTGGCTTTTCAATTTGTTTGCATGAATGATATAGTGTCAATGATGTGGTATTCTGTCGATTTGCCAAATGACCAGAAGCGTATCGTTCCTTCGGTACACCAAGATACACGATGAACTTAGACAGTATGCATCATGTAAGGGTGTGTTAAAGATAATTCAACAGAAACACGTCTTGTGCAACACGTATTATGCGCAAAAGTTATGAGCGATACGTTATGTGCGACACGTTTCAGTTATATGCAACAAGTTTAAGCTAAAGCTAAACAATACGATTATGATTAGTTAAATACGACAAGTAAAAATTAGGAGCATCACTTATACGGTAAGTGATACAACATATATAAGCTACATACAAACAAGTATAGTTACATGTACATACAGCATGTTGGACCTATATGTGACACGCATAGATAAAATACATGTACACCACGTGTAAGTTAGATACAAAAAGTATAATACATGCAACGCTTTTACGTTAGATATAGTCCGTATATAGCTTATATACATTACGTATTAGTTACACGGTACTTCTAGCTTATATGCATCACGTATATAAGTAAGTTTGCTGTAACACGTATACTTTCACGTAGGCCTACAATTGACATAAATACCCCGTTCCCGTGTACAGCATTTGAACTTATATACAACACGTATATATTTGGTACGACACATGGGTTAGAGAAGGCACGCATTACTTTTATACAACACGCATGAGTCAGATATAAAAAGTATACTTTTAGATACAATACGCATAAATTAAAGGCAACCCATATGGAAGTTAAATACAATATGTATTAGCGCTCAACACGTATTGTTCGACTTCCATACATTCAACAATTTTCCTCTGTCAAAAGGCTATATTTGGAATTTGAACTTTCTGAGACATATATATTTGCTTGCGCTTCTACCAAACATGTTTGGCGCAAGTGCCCTTTTCAACAATTAAACATTACACCTAACTACTACTATAGAGAGCGTCAATTTCCCCTTGACCTTTACCATATCCATAAATTCATTCATCGCGTACGTCTGACAATGGGTATATTTACTCGAAAGACTGATGTGATGCGGGTCTCGTTGTAGCTGTGAGTTATATTTACTTTGGTTGTATTTACCCAGGTTTATTTGACCAAGCATTGGTACAACAGTACCCTGATCGTCAATAAAATGACGCGATTGTTCAATATGGTTGCTGGTAAAACTGTGCCAGTCGGTTTGACCTTCAACCAATCAATCACTATTGCGTTGAAGATGATGTTAATTGAATATACCAATTGCAACTTTTGTTCCCTTTCAGTTAATGAATATCGGGGAAAAAACGTCATTTTAACATATAAATATATATACATGAACAATGGTGCTGTGTGGCTATACTAACTATTTTGGTAGGACGTGTATTTGTCATTTAGAAGATGAGAATGAACTGGTGATTCAGAATATAGATAGACACTTAATCCTTCTCTTATCAAGTATCACATACCGGTCCGCAATTCACTCCCATCCACCACCCCACCCAAGCCCCACCCCACCCCTTCGCGCTCCGCTCTTAGACAAATTAAACAAAAAATGAAAAGAGAAGAACAAAAAGCAAATTTTAAAAAGTTAGCAAATTTAAAAAAGCATAACTTAATTGTTTCCGCTCTTGTTATTCGTACATGCGTATATATTCCTCATTAGTTTCTTCTCGTGTCAAGCGGATGATGTGCGCATGTCTCCAAACGGTATCGCCCAGCCACGGATATTGGGATTTTAACAGGAATTACTCACGCGTAGCACCAGAGTAATTGCGATGAAACATTTCAGACTTCGCACAGCTATTGAATGGTAAAGGGTTCTCGTAAAGTAAAAACCATACAATAACGTGCTCTTCAGGTACTCTAACTCCTGGACAGGTTAGCTCTATACTGTATCATTAGTTTTTTTCTTACACATCCACCGTATGATGGGACGGTATAATTTAAATTGGACAGACTGTTGCTTAATATTGGGGTGATTGCCGTGTTAAACAGCATACGGTTTGGTGGAAGCCTTATCAAAATGCTAATGACCTTAATCCGGATGTTCCATAATTTGATTTAAACAACTGTATGGTAAAAAGTTTGTCAACTGAACAACATGTAAGGCTTTGCTGGGTCTCCGCTATCAGAATCTCAACGGATTATTCCGGTTTTGGGCTCACAGTATTGTTATCCCGTTTATTTATAAAGTTAAGGGAAAAATAATTCGAAATTCATGGGATTCTTTTTCTCATTTATCGATTTTTTAAAATACCCAATACATCTTTTGGCAAAATCATATACATGTTGCTCGACAAAATCAAGACTAAATTCACAGCCAATGTTCAAATGTCAATTTGAGAAATGTTCACACATCCTACAAGTCAAACGAAATTGTCTGGTGTTACTTTACTTGCATTCAAAGAAATAAACCACTAAAAATGCACAACAGTTTTTTCTGCTGACATTAATTTAATTTGCAATAATTTGCATTGTTATTATTTCAGATCTTCCCCACAAAACGTAGTCCTATGTATCAAAGCTTATATTCTGACCTATTCCGAGCAACATTGGGTTAATACATTTTTTTCTCCTCAATATCGTCCCAGGGTCCGGCAAGACCGTAATAACATTTCGACTGAGAGTTGGGAGGAAGATTCCTGTTGTCCTGTTACTCTCAGAGCTAAAAGACAGCATGAAGCTGATCTGTTTGTGATGTCTTTGTATTACACGTCCTGTATTTGTCCCTGTGTGGTCTTTGTTTGTAGCCAGTTGTGTCGAGGGTGGTTTCCGACACCCATTGGGCTAGCACGCCATCATGTGAGTAAATAACCTTATGTACGATGTTAACCCCAATCAAACAAAGAAGCAATAGCATTTTGTTGGTGATTTACCTGGCATGGTATACTTATAGCGCCCAGTTCTCGGACATGCTTTTAAAAAATATACTGTGACCATCTTGAAGTTTGAGCATTTGCACAATATTTTCGTAGACCGTAACATGGTACAGCTGTACAAAAGCTGCTATTGGACAGTGGTTAGGCCAGGCAAGTCTCCTGGGCTTTTTAACCGTGGTCAGGAAGAGTTGGAATTGAGGACAAGAGGTGTATAGGTGAGTTCATCCGATTAGAGTTAGGTATAGAGCAGCTCTGTTTTAATTACAAGCTAATTTCACTGGTGACTGGTCAGACCCACTGAACATAGCCTAACATTACCCTCATATTGGATACCATACCTGACCCTTGATTACTCTGACCTATTTACCAAACTCAAAAGTTCCAAGTTACAAGTACTTGCTGAGATTTACACTCAGATGTGAACTAATTATTAAGGAATTACTAGTAACTGAATAGCTCTGCGATTGACAGATTGACTAAGTTTATAGAAAAGTACTATAAAGACTAACCCAAATATTTTTAAATCGACAGTTTTATAACATTTTGTATACAGTAATCAGAAATGCTGGCCCGACGCATAAAATGCCATATTAGTTGTTGAAATGAAACATAAAATTGTTAGTCTTGAATTTTATTACATCCTTCAGTCGATTCATTTTCAATATAGCGTATTTAATCTGGAAGAGCATGACTGATGAACGTCAACTGTCTTATTAGAACAGAGCCCTGTAATGTTGTCTGTTCTACAGACTGGACTCCGACCCCCACCGAAGACAAAGCACTTTACATTCTATGGTTGCGTCAGCGTGTAGGCCTACAATTACTTATGGCGGACACGGTCGTCATAGATGCAGTGAAATACCACTGAGCAGATAGCTCAACACCAAGCAGTTATTCAACCTCGCTATTTGGGATTGCGATACCGACTTCGAGTGCACACTAAAAACAATAGCCAACAAGGATATACCAACCACAAGATTGTCAAGAAAACAAATAGCGAGGTGTTGCTTATCGCTCTATATTGTAAAACAATCCATATGTCAGGACAGAGCAGCTGTGGTTGTCACATTCCCCATGTACATAGACAAGCTATACCATTTCAGTAATGCAATCACCATCGTTATATCTACCCGCCAGAAAAAATAGTGAGCAGAGGAAATTAATTCCGTATGCTTCATTATAACATACAATCGATACTCTCCAGCTGTTTGCATATCATAGCCTATATGCTGTTTAAAATTTAAATTAAAACAACAGCAGGTTGGATTGGTTATAAGTAAAACATTGGACTTTAAAGACAGACTGTTAATCATTCAAAAGGAAGAGACACTTGTCTGAACAATATCAGTCTTGCCATGTTAATCATATTTACAATGAAATATGTTTTAAGGTCCTTTTGGATTTGTTGACTTTGGGAGTTTTTGACGGGTGGTTTGAGGGAGCTTCATGTTGCCCTGGTGCTCTCAGAGCTAAAGGGGAACAGACAACCGATATATTTGTCATGTTTGCATTGCGTTCCATACTTATCCTGTATTTGTCCCACCTTGTCGTTGTTTGTTGTGAGCGGCATCGAGGGGAGTTTTCTTGACCCATTAGGCTGGCATGCCTTCATGATAGTGAAATAACCTTAATAATGGGGCTAAACTCTAATGAGGAAAAGCTAACCAAACAGATGGAAGCTTTTGAAACTTATTAAGGGCAAAATCCACGCATTTTAAGCAGACAGAATTCACAGACAATACTTCTTGCTAATACTAATCTACATACTGGACGATAAACCATAGTGTACAAGTTATGTTACCCATGCGGTTTGTCTTCATTTCCCTCAAAATACTTGTTGTTTCTTTTCTAGCTGTTTGATGTAGTTTATTGTTGCGGCCAATCGTAGCTTTTGTGTGCGTTTCTGCCACAGACAGATCAAGTCAACGCTTTTGTCATTCCATTTGTTTAGTTTGGGTCACCTGCCTTCTGCCCACAGTGACATTTGTTCAATTATATTACAGTCTAGTTTTAATGACAAACCAAGGAATGGAACGATCAGGAAATGGAGGCAATTTCCACACAACATTATTGTATTTGCTGTGTATTACACGTTGGTGTCCACACGAAATACATTTCAGAGTTTTCTTCAATATGTTATAGATATATAATTTTTTTTTTAAATGAGCACAAATACGAAGGAAACTAGATAGCGATAAGAAAAATATTTCTGAAAATAAATTAATCAATAACTAAAATGAGGTATTTTTTTTCCACCAAACGCTGGCTTTGAAGTATTCCCATGTGAGTGAAATTGCACGTTTACCACACTTGAATTGGTAAATAAATAACTGTTTGATGAAACCAGTATAGAAACACTTGATGATATTCCAAGTGGCTTGTGTTCATAGAAGTTTCAGTGATTTGTGAAATATACGAGTTTTGCGTGTGCCTTATCTTAGATGTCTTGTTGCCCGACTAAAGGCCTCCAGTGAAGCCCTGCACCATTAGTCAGTGTCCGGGTGAAGGACATTCTATATCATATTTGACCAGACACAGGTGGTGCGTCGCCAAACATCCGATAAAAGAACAAATTCTCTCGAGATATTGTGTTTCTATGGTAACAGTGTAGACAGGCTCATATACATCAGAACCTGCCAGGGACGAATTTAAATGACACTGTGTCATCGTCTCTTTATGCTACTTTGTCATGTGATATTAATGTGTCAACGAAACTGTCAAATTATACAAATTATAAAATTTGAAGAATTAATTTTCACGAAAAACACAACTAACTTTGAAAATGCATTCTCTGCGCAAAATTCAAAACGTTTGTAACGAGTTGCAGGTCTGTACGTTTTGCTTACATATTTTAGAGCGGTAATCCACCAAAGTTGAAACTATTTTTAGTGACTGTTTTTGTATGAATGGGAAGACACTTACCAAGGATATCAAGGCACAAGGAGGTAGTAAAAATCAATTTTATTCTGCCGATCAGCGCCGACTTGAAACAATATTGGTCACTCTGTCCATGTACTCTATTATATTTGAAAATATGCCATAAAACAATAAGTTGGCTAAAAAACAGTTGTCTTTCCCTTTAACGAGACACATAATTAAAAAATGATTGTGTATTTATTTGTCTCAATCTTTTTAACAAGACACCTCGATCAAATAACGATTGTGTCTTTGTCTCAATCTTTTTAACGAGACATCTTGATCAAATAACGATTGTGTCTTTGTCTCAACCTTTTTAACGAGACACCTAATCAAATAACGATTGTGTCTTTGTCTCAACCTTTTTTAACGAGACACCTAATAAAATAACGATTGTGTCTTTGTTTCAATCTTTTTAACGAGACACTTAATCAAATAACGATTGTGTCTTTGTCTCAACCTTTTTAACGAGACACTTAATCAAATAACGATTTTGTCTTTGTCTCAACCTTTTTAACGAGACGCTTAATCAAATAACGATTGTGCCTTTGTCTCAATCTTTTTAACGAGACACTTTATCAAATAACGATTGTGTCTTTGTCACTATCTTTTTAACGAGACACTTTATCAAATAACGACTGTGTCTTTGTCACTATCTTTTTAACGAGATACTTTATAATAACGATTGTGTCTGTCTCAACCTTTTTAACGAGACACTTAATCAAATAACGATTGTGTCTTTATCTTAATCTTTTTACCGAGACACTTAATCAAATAACGATTGTGTCTTTGTCTCAATCTTTTTAACGAAACACGTTATCAAATAACGATTGTGTTTTTGTCTCAATCTTTTTAACGAGATACCTTATAATAACGATTGTGTCTGTCTCAGTCTTTTTAACCAGACAGCTTCTTAAATAACGAACTTGTCTTAATCCAATACTAATTATTTATTTTCTGCTATTCAGTTAACAGTTGTCTCCCAGCATTATGCAAGCTGTGGTCGATTTTCTCATTATTTAATAATGTGATTAATACTATTTGATTCCCTATCTCATCTAACGCGACTTTTAATAGTACAACTTATTAACTTATTGGCAATTCCATTCTACATGAAATTTAACCCACAATAATAATCGTTTCATATTCGCGATCTCATCTATCAGGGATCTAAATCAGTTGTTTAAGTGGCATTTAGAAGCTGGATAGCATACAACGAATAGAGATTTATGGTCACAACGTTTCAACCCTATTTCAGAGATCGTTTTGACATATTTAAAAACAATCTCTGAAATGGGATTGAAACGTTGTGAAAAATAAACCTACAAGTTGTTATCCATTGGAATCTCTTGTTAAATGTATGATCTAAATCAAATAAAAATTGGTCTAGTTTTTAAACTCCCAAATCGCGATCACGTTTAACACGGGTATTAATCAAATAATAATCGTCTCATATTCGTAATCACTTTTATCGTGGCTCTTTATCAAATAACGATTGTCGAGGGTTTAAACCCCTAATCCCCGATCCGTGTCTAGAATTTAAACATCTAATCGTCGATCACATTTTACATTGACGTTTATCAAATAACGATCGGCTATCTTGTGTGATCTTATTCATTAATGATCTGAATCAAATAACGCTTGTCAGGTTTTAATCCCCTAATCCACGATCACGATTTACACTGACATTAATCAAATAACGGTCGTCTACCATTGGTGATCTAATTTATCAAAGATATAAATCAAATAACGCTTGTCTAGTTTTTTAACCTCTAATCGTCGATCTCATTTTACATGGGCGTTAATCAAGTATAAACGATCGTCTACCAGTCATGATCTCCTTTCTGGATATTTTTAATCAAATAAGGATTGTTCGCTATCCAAGTTTTAATTTCGCGATACCTGTCTTCAAATAATAACTGTCTGATATTCTTGATATCATTTATTGTGAGTTTTATTCAGGTAATAACTGATTATATTCTCAATCTCATTTAAAGTATACCCACCTCGTCAAAAAACCGACTTTCGAACATAAAGTTTATTTTTCGAATTAAATTGGGATGAAATAAGCTGAAATTACACAAGTTAAAAATAAACTATCAGTAAATGAAAGACAAAACACATGGCTACGTCTGTTAATTTTGTTGCATTATGAACATGTATGTGTTGGTGTATTATAAATGTGTTATGTAAAAAGGTGTTATCATCTAGTCATAAACATACATAAGTCAACAAACTGTGACCATACCGTTCAGCAACAGACGTAGTAGGTATAAAGTCGTTATAGAGAATTCCCTTGGATGATTTATTGCATTATGATGTTGTCGGAGCTGTTTCACAGCTGTCTATAGGAAATCTTGTTTAAAAGGTTCCCTGCAGATTATTGTTTGCATTGTCTGTCATTGTCACTTGAAATATGCTGTATTCTCTGAATTATTTGGTCTGATTATATGAAGCCTATCGAAAAGACAGGTGACTATTTTAATTAAAGAGAGAACAGGTACATTAGATGAAGATCAAAGCGCACACTTTTGATTTCACTGTAGAAGCTATTACCTAATCACTGCCTTAATAATTCAAAAAAAATCTTTCCGCTAATAATCTACTTGAAAACCTTCTTAATAAACATTACAAAATCAGCGGGTTATTTTGGAATTCGTGCTTCTTAAAATTATTAGAGTTATATGAAAATAGGTTATTTTTCCATTCTGTTTCCATCCAGGGAGATCGAATTTTAAAAATGGCGATGAATATTATACTGAACCAAACCAGTATTGCTTACTCTCGTGAAATAAATATATATTATCCCTGTTGCTCGTAATGTAGAAACAAAGGAATTTCCTTATCCCCTTCCATTAAAATTTAAAATCACCAAACTTTGTAACCTTTTCACTTTAGTCAGTATAGTCAAGCCAGTGATAGTTAATAATTAAGATGCTTCATCTTTTCAGAACTTCTTTAATAAACTAATTATGTCAGGTAAATTTTGACGTACCTGGCATATAACAAACATTTGTAATTACGTTAAACAAACATTTAAACTAAATGCAAACAAACGTATGGTTTTTATTATCTTCCGTCTAAAATCCACCCACATATTATTGCTCACTCAGGAAGTTGTGTGTTAAACTGTTGTATTCAGAGAGGTCTGAAAACTGCCTGTCCGTGTTTCATCTATTCACGAGAAAAGTTCAAAAGATGACCGGAGCAATTACGGATTAATTAGCATTCTACCTGCTTTCTCAACAATCCGTGTAATGCATGTGCATTATCCTTTCTTCTGAATACATGGAACAAAACTACCTTTTTCACATTCACCAATCCGAGTTTCGGGCACACCACTCGAGTGAAAACTGTCTTAACACATCTCATTGGTTATTGGTGGAACGCAAATGACGGTACTGTGTAACTTGGCCTTTCTAAGGCATCTTATATAGTAAAACATTATTTATTGATTCAAATCTTGGAACGATTCTTGAAGTCATATTTTCTATCAGGAAACATGTGGTGAATATAAAAGGCAACCACTCTTGTGATGTTGATGTCGGTGCCGCTCAATGATCCACTCTGAAATCTCTTCCCTTTATATTGTGTGTTAATGGTTCGCGGACAAACCTGAAATATTCCTTGTCTCGTACTTTGGTGATGACACTGTGTTAAACATATCAGGCAAATATGTCACACAAGGTGTGGCAGGGCTAAATTACGACTTTCAAAAAGAAAATAGTTTGTATCTTCCAAACACCTTGCTTCCTGATGCGACCTTACTTAAATGTATGTTGATATTTTTAACTCAGAGATGGCGCCGTACATAATTATGAAGTGTAGCTCTTAGGTCAACTTAGAAACATCATGCCACTTCAGATAAGCTCTTTGGAGTCGCTTAATTGGAGTGACAATTTGACACTTAATGAAAAATGGTTCACCTTTGTCATCCTCCTTCAATTAAATTATTGCATGGTTGTATGGGGGAGTACACGCTCTTCAACTTAAGATGCTCTGGAACGATTACAAAGACGTGCAATGCGTGTTTGTGAAACCCTGCTCCACTTCTGTCATCAGCAGACCTCTATGTGAACCTCCACTGGCCCTCTGCTCACTACACATTAAAGCTCAGTATGATAAATATGGTATTCAAAGCTATAAAAACAGTTGTGCCGCTGATAACATATGTTCTTTTTATTGTACTATATTCGAATTGAAAACTAGATCCCTTCGCTTATCAGTTCAATCCCTACTCCAGGTACTTAAATATAAAACTGAATATTACAACAATATTATAGTGTATCAGATTCTATCCAGATTGTGGAATGTGAATTGTATTTGTTTATATCCGTTTCTTCAATTATTTTTATCATGTAAAAAATCGTTGAAGGTTTGTTCCCTATGAATTGTTCTACTTTTAATAAAGTGCTTCTATCTCTCTATCGATCTGATGATTTCAAGATTTAATTTCATGACGCATTTCATCATTGTTCCAATCGATATTGTCCAGCTGACAATATGTTTTATATGACGTATATGAATTGAGCAGAATACGTCTGGTCTAAATTGTCATACAAGAGGATTATAACATGTAACGGGTCTATCTTGTTGGTTATTCTGGTGTTTTCATTTTCAACGTTCATGAAAATATATAAAATTCGATGCTTTTGTTTTCTAGTGCAGCTTTTGTGTTTTTTTCTCTCTCGATTATTTCAGTATCTGTTGTGTAAGAGATAATTATAGCGACACATTCCGCAGTTTGATACAGAAAAATTACCGATTACCGAAGATAAATTTCTTAACACAAAAACATTTCAATTGTCAGCATGGTGCTAGAGAAATGATCAGTTTTACCAATCAGTGGTCTTATATTAAGTCAGAGATTGTGTTTAAAGGTATGTTTTGTGGGGAGTCAGATATCTCAGCAAGCTTATCTACTTTCATTCATATCGTATGTACCGGTCTCAGGGCGTTACAACTCTTTATAAATTACTTCCGGATTACAGCGAAAGCAACCATGGCAACCTAATCATAGAAGATGCCAATAAATTCGACTTCCTGTGTTTCTGTAATATTTAACTTGACTTATTCAGAGAGAACGGAAACTAAAGCCAGAGGAAGTTTTTTTTAACCTATTATGATAACACAAAATTTATTACAGGATAAGTATACTAGGTTAGTTTTAATCGGAAATGTCTGCTCAAATCAGTGTAATTATTTGGTAGGTACTAACATAAGCTGGTATGTGCGAAAAAAGACACTTAAAGCCATTGTCGTGAGATAATGGAAACCTTGGCCAATGTGTCAGTGCATTTAGTCGGGCATTGTTAACTTAAAGCTTAAATGTAATTGTCACCTTTGGACACAGACATACACACAATGTTTAAGGTTCGGTGAGAAGACCACAGAATCACTTGAGTATATTAAAGAATTGTTCAGAAGCCAGTCAAATGTTTGATGAACAGACTAAAGATAGAGAATTGATGGATTGTTAATCAATAGACACGTTATAGTCAATAAGCACTTTCATTGCAATTATGCTACCAATTTGAAAACTGCTATATGTATGCCTTCGGTTATCATGGATGGATGAATCGGCGGATGGACGGACGGAAGAATACTGTTTGCCAATAAGCACTTTCATTAAGTTAATAATATTAATTTGAAAACTGTTTGATGCTTAACTTCGGTTATCATGGATTGATGGATTTATGGATGGCTGGATGGATTTATGGATGGCTGGATGGCTGGCTGGATGGCTGGATGGCTGGATGGATGGATGGATGGATGGGTGGATGGGTGGATGGATGGATGGATGGGCGGATAGATAGATGTATGGATGGATGAATGAATGGATGGATGGATGGATGGATGGATGGATGGATGGATGGATGGATGGATGGATGGATGGATGGATGGA
>JARFOD010091584.1:0-17734 GCA_031763545.1 Mopalia muscosa | reverse complement strand
AGGAACCAAAATGTTACCTTCAAAACTAGACCATGTAGGGAAGCTTTGAATAAAATATTAATGTGATTGGAGCAGCATTTTCTGAGATATAATGATAACAAGAATTGTTATGGGACGGACCACGGAGAGTGATAAGAATAGCCCACAGTCAGAATGACTGTGGGCTAAAAGCAGTCCCACAGCATAGTTATAAATGCAAGCCCCTGTTACCACATCCTTCAGTAGCAGCACACCATTGGAAAACATAATGAAAACAAATGGTAGGGAAATACCCAGGCAAGAAACCACAATCTAAAGGGGTAAAATACCAGATACACTGTAAATGCAACTAATCCTACATAGGTGAATCAATTCACCCATTCGACATCAGATACAAAGAACAACAAGACTTCAGTTAATAAACAGGACAATAGATCTATAATAGCTGAGGCCTTCCCAGCAAACTCCATTCTGACACCAAGTCTAATGGGAAACCACTCAAATACTTAACATGAACATATCCCAAATGAAGAAACAAAAACTACAAGAGGCCATACAAATGGAACAATTAAACCCACAGCTGCACAAAGACAACAATGATACCTGTATCAGCAAAAACTCAACAATGGAAGGACTTAATCTCTCCAATTTATTCTCTTTGCAACTTTACTCAGTCATGAAACCCCATACTCCAGCCTAGATGTTTATAAATAGTTGGTGTCTTAATCTGGCCTAATCTTTTGTCTATGAATGATATGTTTTTAATGTCAAACATAAAAGTTGCCATTTCATGAATAAAACTCATCAATTTTATAATTAAAAGGCTACTTTGATAAGAAATTGTGGGAAGTTACATTTGTCCATCAAATGACAAGCATGACATCAGTAATTAGCTTTGAAAACATAGCCAGCTGCCAATATATGTAAATACAATATTAATTTATTGTTATGGAGCAATCTTGGATAGTGAAGTCATTTCTGAGGTCGCAGAAGTGCATTTTAGTCTTTTCATACCAGCAAGGGATTTCCCTTTCATGTGAGAAACCTAAGTGAAACACCGCAATGTACTAAATATATTTCAATGTGCAAGTGTATTGTCTTCATAGCCCACTAATTTCTTGCTGTTTCTCTTGTAATATCAAAGCCTTTAGTGGTAATTTTGAGCATGCTGTACCAAATATTATCAAAATGTGAAAAGTAGTTCTCTTGAAATTCAAGTCTCTATTAGTTTTACTGGACCAACTCTTAGCCTATTTTACTGTAAATCTTTACATACATATTTCTAGAAAAGAATCTACTCCATATGAACAGGATTTCTTCTATACCAGTGTCACTTTTAAAAATAAGCTCCATCAGCTTGTAGCTAGCAGGTCCACCACTAAAGGCCTCTTTTGAAAAAAACATACTCCTAATCCCAGTCAAATGACCTTTTCCCACTTTTGTTTAAGAACCAGTCTATTTCTAGAGAGAGAAAAAGAGTAAAAGTTATGGTGGTTATCACCTTTTTGGTGCAATGTGCAATGTTGGATATATTGTTTGTGAAATCTAGTGAAGCACAACCACAACTATGGTATTATCAAAAAAGCAAAGGTTGAAGTTTATATCTGGCAGCCATTTTGGTTGAGAAATTTAATTAAATACAATCCCATCAGATTTTTAACCGAAGGAAACTATTTCCAAAGTTAGAAATATGTCGATGAATTTGTTCTCAAGGCACATCTTCACAACACATTTAATAGACATATATTTTGCTAAATTATGCAATTGGTGGCCATTTTGTTTGATATCCATACTAATTTGTCATCTTAAGCAGAGAAACTGCGGTACAAGTTTCAAGTTAATCAGGGGTCAATATCAGGGGTTTTTATAGACAAAAATTTATCATCAAACTCAATTTGATATTGCCTAAAACTCAATATTTTAGCGCGCCTTCTGCGCACAAAATGCATTTCATCGTCATAATATATAATAAAAAAGAAAATCTGCGAGTCATTCACTGTAAATTCTGAGTTTTATAGCTCGCCAGTGGCCAAAAGAAGCCAAAACTAAATTTTTTCTAACTAAACTGAATATCAAATTTAAGAAAAACTCAATTTGCTGTTATTTTTCATCGGGGTATTCCCGATAAAAAAGTGTCTATAAAAAACCCTGAATATTTAAAAATTATGTAATGGTCATTATATATTGTTTCGCCTCACGTGGTGAAATGCAATCCTGTGTTGTCTAAATGCAAGAAAGCTAAATTCCAAGTGAATCAGTGAATTTGTTATCAAAATATCACGTTAACATCACTAAGGCATCGCCATCAATATTGAAAAGTTATGCAATGGTCATCATATAGTTTTGCATAATGTGGTGAAATGCAATCATATCCTTTGTTTAAACAGGAAGAAGCTACAGTCAAAGAGTAGAAGTTATGGTGTTTATCATCCTTTTGGTGCTATATATGCAATGTTGGCAATATTTTTTGTGAAACCTAGTGAAATACAACCACATCTGTGGCATTAATAGAAAAGGATAGTTTTAAGTTAATATCTGTTTGTTTGTTTGATTGGGGTTTAACGTCGTACTCAAGTGTATTTCACTCATATGACGACGTGACAGCCCAATGGGTGAAGAAAACCACCCTTGACACTATTGGCAACAAACAAAAAGACAGGACGGGACAAAGACAGGACAGGACAAATACAACACAACAAGAGGACACCACAAGCAGATCAGCTACCTGTTTCCCTTTAGCTCTGATGCACCAGGGCAACATGAAACTCCCTCCAACCGCCCGCAGTTAATATCTGAATTTGTGTGATGGCCATTTTGGTTTGCGTGAATTAGATGAAATACAATCTGTTTCTTAGCTGTTTTCTAAGTTTGAAACAATTCTGCGAATTTGCTCTCAAGCCTTGTGTTTACCACACATACAGGCATAAATGTTTCTAAAATATGCAATAGTGGGCAAAAATGCAATTGTATTCAGGCTTCCCCCAAATAGAAGAAATCTAAATTCCAAGTTAATCAGTGAATTTGTCTAAAGTTCACAAAACAAAGAAGTGAATTTTTAAAATTATGCAATTATGGCCATTTGGTTTGATGGAATTTGATGAACTGCAAATAAGTTTCAAGTTAATCTGTGAATTTGTTACAAAGTTATTGTTTCACAACATATACAAACATGAATATTGTAAAATTATGCAATGGCGACCATCCTGTTTTTTTGTGGAATTTGGTGAAATTCAATCCCATCCATTGTTTCAAAGGCAGGAAGCTACATTCAAATTTTGAAGTTAATCCGAGAATTCATTCTCTACTCATTTTGTTCACAACACAAACAAGCATGAACAATAAATATTATGTAATAATATTAATGGCCATTTTGTTTTATGGAATTCAGTGAAATGCAATACCATCCACGGTATTAACAGGAGAAAGCTACATACCAAGTTTAAAGCAAATCTATAAAATTATTATCTTATTATCGTGTTGACAATAGAACATACAGGCATGAATATTCTTAAATTATGTAATAGCAGCAGTGTTGTTTAACGGTGAATTTAGGATAGGAGAAAGAATTACATTTTCTTATGTTAGTGATAAATTAGCATTGATTTCATTTAATTGCTCTAGCATGTGTCTGTTTTCCTGGAAAAAACATGATAAATCAGGTGTTTTTAAAAGGAAAAATGTGCCAGCAAACTGTTGTTAACAAAAGATCCTCTACACAGCTTTTACCTTCTTCAGCTGTCTATAGGCTGTATAATCCACTAAATCTGGTCCAATCTGAGGCCATTTGATAACTTTGATTTATCAGCTCTCCTAGTTTAATGTGTTGAGTTGGTTTAATATGGTTGCATTTTCTAGGTAACCTATTAGCTTATTGTTGCCACTTCTCGAAATGAGTGGTCTGTTTAGGTCATAGTATTAGCCAGAAATCAAAACGAGGGTGTCTCAAATAACCATTTTTATAGAAACAGGGTGTCTCATTTTACTGTTCCATTTTTATAGAAACAGGGTGTCTCATTTTACTGTTCCCTTATCTTCCACATGTTAAATTTGACTGAAACAGTGTGTCTTAAATGGCTTCTTGGGTGTCTCAAAGACACCAAGGCACCTCTCTGGCTAACACTATGGTTTAGGTTTCATATACACATGGACAATGAAGGGTTTCAGCCGCTGTTTCATTTCTGAAGGCAATACTCTGGGCTGCAATAAAATGCATATACTGTAGGTTGAACGGGCATCATTTCTTGTGTTCAACTATGCTCTCTAATTTTCAACTCGAGCAATATCTATTTTATAATTGGTTCTTTAACAATGGGTAATGCACAAAGCACAGCCAAATTTAGCCACACGGCCATGTCTAGGTATTTTTAGCATTAAACAGAAGGGTTCCATAAATATTGACCAATCAAATATCTTTCTTTTTAAAGTAAGTACATAAGTCGACAGTTTAAACCTTTGACAGTTGACTACAATGACCTATATTATATAACACTATAGTGTTAGTCATGTGACGTCATGGACAGGGTTGGCCACACCCCAAATCTAGAACCCATATTTAAGTATAGTCAATGGTAACCTCCTTTCAAGGGTTATTTCAGCGAGGGGTATCACTTTAAAAAACTTTGTGAACATGCGCCATAATCTCAACTTTCTGAATCGGTTGAGAACTAATGTATATCCCATGCCCAGATGTTAAGATAACCTCAGCCCCTAACATATTAGAGCAGATCGATTGATGTTTTATGTCAAGCTTACAGGTATTTCAAATATGATGGCAGTTTATTCCAACAATAATTGACACTAGCTGAACCAAGATGTGAAGCATTTCCAAAGTGTTGGAAAGTTACCTTTCCTCCAGTGCTAAGTAAAGACAGCATTGCTACTTTTCAAACAAACTGCACTTAGCGAGAGATATAGGTTGTGCCCCTTGGTCATGTGCAGATACAGCATCCTTCTGACTGAATCATGGTGTCGATGTCGTACATGGTGTGGGATGTGCATACAATATGTATGTCCAACCCCTTAGTTTACTGGGTTTTCAGAACACTTCTGGCTTATGCAAGTAATGAAATATGCTGAGGACTTTTTCAGTATTGTTTTCAGAATTATTACATGCATGACTGTTTGTCAGTAAACCGTATCACAATATTAAAATATATACATGTATCTAAATATACCCACCCAGACCACATGTATGATTACCAGTAGTAACAACAAGATGTGAGCAAAGACCGAGTCCCAGCTGCTACAGAGCATGATAAGATGCTTCAAACAACTAATTGACAGGTGAGAATGAGCTGTTTAAACTAAGAGGTGTTGAGTTGTACAATTTGAGGTCCAAAATGTAAAATCGCTCAGCTCAAAAAAATCGACAGGGTGAATGGAGAAAGTGTAGATTTCCAAAGAGTGTTGCTTGCCATGTAACATTGTTGTTGAACTGCTTTGTACTGCTGCTCTGTACAGATGAGCCAGCAGTGTGGAAAATGTGCCTTTGGTTATTTGTTTGTTTGATTTTGGTTTAATGTCCTACTCAAGGGTATTTCACTTAAATGACGACTGCCACTTCACACTGCACCTTGCCTTATTACTGTGGATAACCTGAAAGAAACCTTGTAAAAACCACCAAGTCCACCATCCTGATTGCAGGATCCACAACATGTGACTCGCTCATATACCTGATGGTCAACAGGCGGACTTGATCCGGTGAACGGTGCATCGAAGCAGGTTCAGTTTAGTAAGAGCACAAGCTACCAGTTTAGTAAGAGCACATGCTACCACTAAGCCACGGATGCGGGTCTGCTATGCCTTTGAAGCTGCATGCAGCTTAGCCCTATTATCATGATAGTGAGGACTTCCCATGACAGTAATGTGGTGAACAATCCCACATACTCACTGAATAAGCGGGGCGCCAAGTTTGGTTCAGTTAGATCATTAAAATAAAGCCAAATCCAATGATAATATCCCATTGATCCCTGTACTCTACCTTACAGGTTTGCTTTGGCACTTAAACAAGATGTACGCCACTTTTTATTTGCTCAAGTCCAAGTCAGCCATGACTTCTACTATGGTGAATTTACTGCGTAAATATACGAATTTGGACAGAGTGGGAAACATGCATGCGCGTTAATCACCACAGTCAAAGTCATGGCCGACATAGAGCTGGAACGATGGGCAGAGCAGATAAAAAGCGGTGTTCATCTCGCTTAAGTGCCAGAGGAAGCCTGTAAGGTAGAGTACAGGGATAAATGGGACATTATTATTGGATTTGGCTTTATTTTAATGATCTAACAGTATGGAACTTAGCGCCCCGCTTGTTCGGTAAGTATGCAGGATTGTTTACCCCATGACTGTGAGGGGAAGACCTCACCGTCATGTTAACAGGGCTACATGCAGCTATTGTATCTAGTTACAGCTACATTGCTGGATTCAGATTCTCTCCCCTTCCTGCTAGTGACAACTTGGACTAGGTACGGTACCTAATTCATGCCTAGCCCTAAATGATGTCTTACCTTCCCCAATTTCTTGTGGCCATTGTATATGTCAGGTATCAACGTCATAATGGCAGGCCCTAAATTACGATAGGAAAGTATGACCTGCACATCATTGCTTTCAATACGGTTGTAAACTAAATCCTTCTAGGCAGCTCCTAACCTCTAAATCATCTCCATAAGCAGTATTAAGCGCACGGTAACATAAGGTCTCGGTAACAGTCATTTCTTATATTGTTTGTTTGATAGGGGTTTAACGTCGTACTCAAGGGTATTTCACTTATATGACGATGCGCCAGCCCAATGGGTGAAGGAAACCACCATCTACACCACTGGCAACAAACAAAGACAAGACAAATACAGGATGACAACAACAGGACGCTAAACAGACACCACAAACAGATCAGCTTCCTGATCCCCTTTAGCTCTGAGAGCACCAGAGCAACATGAAGCTCCCTCCAACTGCCCGCTCATTTCTTATAAGTTGTCATCGCTTTTTCACTTGTTTTACTGCACTTTTAGTCAGATGAATCAAATTCTGATTTCAAAATATTCACGTGTGCGCATGCGCATTATAACCGGGAATATGGCAAAATGTTTGAAGTGGCAAATGGTTTAACCTGTTATTGAGGGACCATTTATGTGAAATGGCGATGACAAATAAAGACTGTTACCAAGACCGTATCATGTATGTTACCAAGCACCTGTGGATACAATTTTGAGGCTGGAAGCTGCCTAGCTATGCTACATGAAGCTTCCTAAACGCTAGAAATAGCCGAACTTTACCATAATTCGGAACTCTATCTTCAAATATAAAACAATTACAGGGCCCTACCTTGACTTAAACCACCTCGTTTTCTTTCTTGAACACTTTTGGGTTAGATCGACACCACTCAATGTCCATTTTCATGTCAAAATCAACAACTTCTCAGCAGTACCAAACTCGCTTTAAAATGTCTTCCGCTGTAATTAGGTCATACGGATTCAACGTTAATTAGTATTCAACGGCAGGCCTTATTTCTAAATTTTGGTACAGCTGTACCTCGTATCTCTATATACTTTATAGTCTATATAAGATACACATTTGCATCTAGGAGCTGCCTAGAAGGATTTATTTTACGACCGGATTGAAAGCAATGCAGTGCAGGTCATACTTTATTATCGTAATTTAGGGCTTGCCGTTATGACGTTGATACCTGAAATATACAATGGCCACAAGAAAATGGGGAAGGTAAGACGTCATTTAGGGCTAATTCAAGCCACACATATTTTAAGTACCAACAGTTATGATCTGAGTTATCTTGGTCAATCGATACTGTATGTGCTACATTATCGAAATTATCGCTTTGTTTCAGTTCACACGGAACGGCTCAAACAATGGTTGGCATTCAACACTGAACTAAAAATCATTCTGCATGATTATAAACCAGTGTTATTGGATTTGTTGTTGTTGCAACATGTACAAAAGCTACATTGTAACATTTGGATATCTCGTAAGGCACTTTCATGAGCATTAAATTAAGACACTAGACAAACAATCGTCCACACAATTTACTTGCAATTTTAAACTCTTGCCAACAAAAGAGTATGATGCACGCACAAAGCTTACCTTGTAATGTCTGTCATTTCCTCATGCCACTACCCCACTCATCCTTAGCCGTCATTTTTGCCTAGTCTTGACAGAGTTACCTCCCTTTGACTATAAAAGATGAATGATGTGATCAACTTTTCTAACAAACGACTTGGTATATATCTAGCTTTGTGAACATAGCCAATACATACAATATTACAGTAAATCAATATTGTATTATTGGCTATGTTCACAAATCTACTTGGTAACAGTTTAACTCGTCCTCACCACACATCTGACATGACATGTAAACGTGTATTTCCTCACATCCAGACAGACGATATAGAGCTCGGCACGACCCATTTTTCAACAAAGGAGTGTTTTGATACTGTATTTAACACTTGCAGTGTATATTACATCCCTTCTACAATAAGTAAACACCCGTGGGTTATATTGTTTGTGTGGGGTTTAACGCCACACTTAGGTTACTCTGGGATCCAGTATAGCCCAGGGTTACTTCACTCACACGGTGGCGTGCCAGCTCAATAGGTGAAGAAAATCACCCCGCCACAGGACAAATACAGGACACTAACAAGACAAAACAAAGACATCACAAATATATCCGCTTAAGCTGTTCCTCTTTAGTTCACAAAGCACCAAGGCAACCGTGGCACGGAGCTCCCTGCAACCACCCACCATGTACCGGTACGTGGTTTATAAAAGTTCAATTTATTTGTGCGAAAGCTATAGACGCCCCTATTTGTGGTTGATTGTATAACTAATCCTTTATTAAAGTAGGCCCTTAACATGGAGTGACGTCCTTTAATTAATTCATACGTAAATTTATTAGCGTATCGAGCTGCTGGTTGTGTTTTGTTTATTCTTTTTTTCTTCTCTAATAAACAAGCAAATATTACGTCCAAAATCAGTTGTGATTAACTGATCTCTTTAATTGCAATTAGTTTTTGTAGATTTGATGGGCCTATTGTTTCCATGACATATGAAGTTTGACAACACAGTCTGATAGCTAGACAGCTTATCGCGATCAGCAGCTGTGAAAATGGTCCGACTGTCTTCAGTGCGTCGAGAGTCGTCTCCCCGGTTTTTAACCAGCACAGGGGAGACAAGTCTGTTGAGTATGCAGCCATTACTCATTCTCAACGGTATGACGACTAGGCCAGCTCTGATTGTTTAAAAAGTGCCTTCTAGCAAGGAATAGCAAGACTCCGAAAAACATTAATTAATTGGATGTGGAATCATGGGTAAATCATGCTAAAGCTATTTCTACCATTTGGCAAAGGCTATATTATATCCACAAGGCACCAGTAGATTCTGACATTCAAACGTCTCAAAAACATACGAAATCTCCCGTTTCTTGCGCAATGAGTCATATGGCACTAGGAACGTCCTCTGAGTAATGGCTGCTTTTCATACTTCTGTTTGATAGATTTCTGATACCACATATGGCATAAGACCACCATTAATTTGCCATAAGCCGTAATGTTAACGTTCGGCCCCACAGCTCCCTCCCAAACTTTCGTTGAGCGAAAACCCCTGGCTCATACTTTAATCGGTCCTTTGGGAGTTTCCAGTTCAAATCTTGACATATGATGACCGTCGAAAAACTTGAGTTACAGAGCCTGGACGGTTATAGATGTTGTCAAGCCGGCTCGGAATGTAAACCACAGCCCAATCACCCCTCCATCAAATGGTGATAAATACACCAAATGTGACCTATTTAGGCTTTGATATTACACTGACGAGAAACCTCCACTCAATTACTTCACATCAATACCAAATACTCCACAAAAAAAAAACAATTCCCAGGGCCAGAATAAATAAAACAAAACTACACACCTTTTTACTAAGAACTATATTCGAGGGTGACAAAACGGAAGTCAATAATAGTGGTCTTACGCCATATGTCTAACCATTTGAATAAAACCGGAAGCAGGCTTACATCCGTAAATACAGCTACAGTGTGCGGTCGTAGCAAGACATATAAAACTGGGACTATACGCTTTAATGCCATTCAGCTGAACATCAATCCAATTGACTTTTTAAAGATACTAGTCACCCATGTCAAACAAACAAACAAATCATAAAGATACTAACAAGCTTAATCATTTTGAAATGAATAAAGTTGTTCAATTTTAAGTTGACCTATATAAATCCATTTTCGCGTTGTATGCACCTTTGACTTCCTGTAATATAATCTATAGCACGAGGTATCCATAAAGGATTATTTGATACTATGACGTTAATCAACAGTAGAGGGTATCGGATTCTAACTGAAATAAAATATGAACGGATCATATTCTTAACATCAAATATTGTAAACTAAAACCGATGGCATAATTGCTATTGCTAAACCAATACACCACAGAATCCAGAGCTCTGATTGGCCAAGCTGCCCACTCGTTTACATAGTGGTGTCTTTCTACAGTACTTGGTTTCATATAACGTTGCGTCAGCTGTATATTCGAAAATAGACACTTTGTGAAAATGTTCTACCGCGCTTTAATAATCACTATTGCCTTGTTTTGAACCAACGTTACATTTGTTAAGCTTGGTGATACAAAACTCTGTTTTGCTTAGTACAATGTTACGTCACATATGTTTAGTAAAATTAAATGAAAAATTTTCTCTCTATAAAACAAATATTAAAATGTCATGAATTCCTATAAATGTGCCTATTTGCGTATGCAAGGTGAGATCATTGTCATGCAAGGTTCCGGGTTCGAATCACAGATGTATGAGAGATTTTTCCTTTAATAATATACATCTGGTTAGTGTTCTCCACTTTGTAATAAAACATTGAACGAATGCACTATAGTAGCGTATTATAAGTATTTACAATGAACGTGTCAAATAAAGATGGCAGCTATCTGTTTTGAAAATCAAATATATTATTTCCTTCAACCGATATGGGAATTATAGGAGTGATATTAGTCTTTGATAAATGGGAGTTGTAATTACATTTGCCACACAAAGCAATCGTGTATGGGTCCAATAAATGGCACAACAGGACATTGATCGACAGTAAATCAGATTTCTTTACTCCGTTGTGTCGCCCTCAATGACGTCATTCCGAGCAATTCTATTAGAAAAAAACATGGCATTTTTCTGTATTCTGACGTCACTATAGTTAGGCACGCTGTTGCGTAATAGGTTCACCGCCAAGGATTAAATAAAACAAGTATATTTGTGTATCGCCGGTACCTGAAAATATGTCCTTGTTTACTTCTTTAATGCCATAGTTAAAGCTATTCCACTCATGTAACAGCTAACAGCTAATCACGCCTAAAGTGTGAAGGAACCCGCCTTCGACGGTACTCGATATAACAGAAGACAAGACAAGACGATCACAAGACACTCAACAAAGACATCGTAAACAGATCGGCTGACCTTTATAATGACCTTATCACAAGAACGTTTATATTGGACGGGGCTCTACGTCAGTCAATAGGGATATTTAATGATAGATTTGGACCTGGCCTTGAAACGATATGAAAGCGATATTTTACGTTGGAATGTTACATTGGTCGATTGAAGTTCATGAGTTGAATCGATTATCGTTTAATAACACTTTTGTACAATTGTTGTTTTTAAGACTTTGGTAGATATTGGACTAGAAGAAATAGTTTATAACAAAAGAAGTGACAGACTGGCCTGTTTGTCTATCGCCTTGTTGAGAAGCGGCAACTTATAGAACACCTATGTATACGTGATTCCATCGATTTTTTAGTTGACATTTAACCTGTACTCAGTGGCAATTCACTTACGACGTCCTTGTATATGGCTTTCGAGCGTGGTTAGCTTTGTGTCTTAAATCGGGGTTTAATTTAGATTCTGTAAGCGCTATTGAGAACCGATAATGGCAACATAACAAGCTGGGTTTTTTTTATCGTTATACAACTTCTGGATTTACTGAGAATAACTTTTCGGGACAGATTCCAGGTAAGTACACTAAGGTCTTATACGGATGGATTGTTCACTTCTTACACTGTCTAAATTAACACGATGGAGAAGCGTTCACTGTGAGACTCGAACCTTTATGTGATTCATCGAAGGGGGATTAGCAATGATATACGCTAACTGCTGGACAGAAGCAGAGGGCCTATTGAAGAAAAGTCTTATATGAACTTATAGGATATCTTTTATGGCATAGGATAATTAAAGCATGCTATAGGAATAAGAAAATAACATAGGATTCCAAAGAAAAATAATAAAATTTGGCAAAAATTGGAAGCAGCATCCTCTGAGATATTCGTTCACCAGCATGTTCTCTTATACACGAGGTCAACTTCACTACATATGGTACAATGGCAGGTAGATTAGCTTTGCATGCTGTATCCAGGTTTGGCCAGGCAACGAAGTCCCCCATAGCCTGTCACGCCAAATAATTGCACTCGACAAGAAAACTCTATTCCTGTTCACCCGGCGATTAAATAACGAAGTTTGTTCGAGTCCCTTGTCCAGCAACTAGGCCGACCAAGAAATACGAAACTGGAGCAAATATCCCCAGAAACCCGGATGTTAACTTCCGGTTTAGCGTAGTGTATCCACCGTGGTTTTGCTGGTCAGAGGAGAAAAAACCTTCATTGGAGTTGATAAGCCGTCGTATTAGGTTGCAATGCTCGCTTATTGGCTCAGCCTTAGACAAGATGATCGACCAATAGTTTCCTGTATGCCGGCTGTACTTGACAGACATGTTGGATCTAGGTTATATTCATTTCTCGACCTTGACCTCGGATGCTATCCTGCGACTGTGACAATCTTATTCATTCATATCTGAACTGGATACGCACGTGTAAGTGATAAAGTGAGGAACGCCATTGGATGTTCTTAAAATGATAATTATATTCGTTTACATTCCATTTCCCAAAACACATATATACCGAGAACAGTAAACGATGCAATACTTGTAAAAAATTCTGTAGGATAAATATCGATACCTGTCTAAATTCCTAGGAATATATTTAAATTAACAGAATATTCCTCCATCTTATTTCATGAAATATTCACAAGGTTTGATTATTTGTTTTATGCATGTTTGAAATTTGAGATTTGTTTGCTGGTCTGGCTGGTGGTTAACGCCATCTTCAAAGGTATTTCACGGATTGTAGGCTACACTTCTCACTATATATAACCTCAATATGGCGAAACCGGTAGAAAATCTTGTAAAAATATTGACCATGTACAAACAGTGAAAAATACTGTGACTTATACCAAAGACAATCAGGATTTTAAAAAACAGAACATGTACGAACAACAACCAACGATAAATGCCGTGACATATATGAACAAAAGCCAAATTGTATGACAAACCAATCGCAAATATTGTAACACAGAGATACAATAGTGAGTGTAACGATGTAGGTAACATACAACATCAATCTACAACAATAATTTACAGCCGCGGTAATATACACAAATATATGGCAAATGTTGTTGAATGTATAGACAACAACCAATGAAAAAAATGGTAGGTATAACAACTACTGACAAAAATGATGTGAAATTTGTCAACAATCAACCGCACTACACTCTCAGAAATAATGATAGTTTAAGCGCTCGTTAGAACAGACGATTGCTCTACATCTAACAATTACGTCTAACCGTCAAGGTTCCACCAGGAGGATGACTAAAGAACCATAAAGGTTTTTATTAGATTCAGACTTTTCTAAGCCTGTAGTATAACTTGTATTAATAACATTTATTGACAAAAACTTTTATGACAACCTGCATCATTTTCTTTTATAGTTTATTTCTTTATTGACGCCAGTTTTATTAAATTCGCTCAATCACCTATTAAGCCCTATAGATTGTTAAATTAAGCATGAATTTCATTTTTAGATAACTAGTGGGCATGAATCTTGCCTGGATATCTGTAGAGATGTATATAGGAAAATTATTGTCACTGATGAGTTTCACAAAATAGAGTAAACTTACGCCTCCAATAAAATATACACAGGGATACATGGTGATTCAATATTTCGATTAATTTTAAAACTAGTATGTTTAAACAAGGACAGTCCTCTTTGAGTTTTCAATGTATGCATATCACTTGGCCATTGTGATGAATTGTAAATATGAAGGAAAATTGTCAAAAATGTAAAACACGCCTTCTTTTATTCTGATAAACCGAATTTAAGGAATAACAAAGTTTTAATGTCCCTACAGCGGATACATTGATTGATTGGTGTTTAACTCCGGGCTAATACGCATTTTCATAAGGTACATGACATAAGTGTTGTGTTGACTCACGTTTGAAAATTAAGGTTTTTCCGGGCAATTCATGTTAGTCATTTTTGGATTGCATAATTATTTGGAAGTCACACAAACTCCGTGTTTAAAATATTCCATGCAAGTAAATATAGTAATCAACCTATAAACAGGCCATCAAAGCTGATGATATCGGCCGCCATAAAATCTAAACAAATCGGATATATAACGTTTTAATACCCATCCATGCCATTATTCTACCAACAAAAGACTCATTATCTAAAGCGATGAACAGTTAAAAGCCAGACAAATGAATCCGTTATACAATAGGGTTTTAGTATCGACCATACTGAAGTGACCCATGCCATTAACCTATACAGAAAACATAGCCTCTGAATTGATAAAAGCTTACAAAGTAACTAGCTGTAAAAACACAATTGATTGTTTGGCTTTCTAGGTTAATTGTCGAACCATCGCTATTGTTCCTTTAAGTGCAACTTATCTTGGAACGGGCCAGCAACGATTGTGGTTTTGTTTTCATTTTCATAATTTCCTCTCGCTCTAGCAACATGTATAAAACAATTTCCCGCTCTGTAAATTGCAAGTGATGTGAAATCAAAATGCATTATCGGTCGTAAATGTTATATTCTTTCATCCTAATAAATGAAGACCATATATAGGTTCAATATTTCATCCAGTTTGATATAATCGATTAAAGGAAAAAAACATCAAAGCATAAAAAGTAAAACAAAAAGGTCCCGGTTTCGAATCTCGGTCGAGGCAAGCAAATTCTTCTTTCTTCATTTATTCAACAAAAAAAAATATGTGCCAGAACCAGGCTTTCGGATTTACTGAAGCAAAAACCAATCGTGAGTATTATCTAGATAAAAAAAATATGCTTATTTAGCGTCCCTGTGTCCGTGCTTTATAAAGAGAGAAGATCGCCGACTTCACTGGGTAAGAAGAATTCGGGACTTACTTTGCCTTCAGCCTCTGCCAAGTATATAGATTGTTGGGCCTGTAACCCAAAGGTTCCTGGTTTCAATCCCGATGGAGGCAAGCAAATTCTTTAGTCTTCATTTATTCGATATATACATATATATGAACTGAATATGGTTTATTGGCACCTCTCTAGTTGTTTGCCAATGCCATTTATTTCGTATACATGTAGAGATCCGCTTGCCTCTTTCTGGTATGACACCCGGTAGAAATACAGAGCTCAATGTGCTAGAGCGCTGGGCAGTCTAGCAGGACGGCCAAGTTGGAATCTCGGTTGAGACAGGTAAAAAAAAATTCCTATTGCCTCCAACAAACAAGATTTCGCAATGTTATCATTATATGACAGGGTAGCAAGAAAGAAAAAACTTGTTTGTGCAATACAGCAATGAACGCTATTTAAAGGACAACAAATCATTTGGCTGATGACCCTTTTCACATACCAGTTAACGTACGTTTGGTCCTGAACAAACAATATGGCAGTTCTTGCTTAAGCTAGAGGCAAACTCAATACTACCATGCTTCGACAAAACTACGATTTCATTGTTAAGTTGCGGCATTAACTAATTGTCAGACCGCTTACACCGTTTAATATATTTATACAAAATTTATACAGAAACAATCTTTTCGTTTATACACTTCAGCTACAATTCTGTCCCAGTTTTCTCCGTTTAGTTTAACCATGGATTCTGTCATTATCCTTGAATATTTGAAAAAAAGCGCATGTCTAACAAGCCCTTCTGAACGACTGATTGTATGTTAAGATAATGTGTTATTGAACTGTTGGGACACAGGAAATATTTCCGTAAACCGGAAGAGAACATCCGAGCTCTTGCGGATTGATGCTCCACTTATATCTTGTTCAACCGGGTCTGAGAACGCAACAATGGTATAAAGCATTTTTTTTCGTGACAAGATAAATGTCAATGAACTCAAATTATTGTATAGAATTCTCAAATCTGCAATATGTTCCCTCCAGACTGTAATTGGTTTATTGCGTGATGGGCGTTTAACGCCGTGCTTAATGGTATTTAGCTTAAATGACCTGTTCTATACCAGTGCTTTCCTGGAAATAAATATTTCTTCGTGCCAGACAGCATACATACATTTAAACTACACTGTCCACAGACAGAACGCTAAGTCTCACGTATACCTTTTCTTTCTTCTATTTTTAATTATTTAAACTACAAAAAAATCTTTGAAAAGAAATGTAAAATGCCTCCAATCTAGTCTGCTTTTCGACGTACACTTATTATTTTCATTGCATATTTGCAAAGACGAACATGCATATTGCACTTGTATTTAAGTAAGCAGAGCCGTTAATTAGATAATTCAACAGGTGGGACTGACATTATCGAAAACAGGTTCGTATCTGTTTTCTTTTGGATGCATTTGGAAGGCACCTGTAACAACACGGCGTATACACAAACTTGGTCATCCAAGAGCAACATTAAACTGTTGTATACATATCAAGATAGCTCTTTGAGTAATACATGCGTTTAGCATGTTTTCGGCTGGCATGCGGTTTTTAAAAATCCGGCGTTTAGTACCAGGTTCATATGTACAAGCGGTTTTATTTTTGTTGTTGTTTCGCTTGGTGACGGAACCCTCACTTTCGGCTTGATATCAAAGCATTCAGCCGTGCAGGCAATATGGGACAGCCATGACTAGATGATACACTATCGTGTTTTCGAACAATGGTGCTAGTTCCGCTTTTGAAATTAACTAATTAACGGTTATTCTAATTTGATTGTAAGTGCAATACAGATGATTGTCTTTGAAAATGTGCAATAAAAAATAAGTTTAGAGTCTTTAGACAGAACATTTGTCTTTCCCTTTAATACTCATTACCTTTCACATACCTGTTTACTGAAGTACCCGATCCACCCATACAAGTATACATAATAGTGTGTGCTCTTACACCATTGACTGAATCGAGAAGGTGCCGTTAGGTGTATATATCTGTCTGCATGGATCAATCTAAAAACACCCGCAATTGGGCGATAACATGATCAACCAGTCTATATCGCGCGGTATCTACACACTTTATAAGGTGTAGATAAGGTATGTGTTCAGATGGTACAGTCGGGAGTTGATTTCAGTATGACATCAGTTCAGTATCAAGTGTGTTTAACACGATATGAATTCAGGATGAAGATGTTTTTCCTGATTTTGATCACTTTCAATATGCTGAGTAGCTTTACAATAGCATGTGTCAATCATTTATGTTTTAATTTAAGTTTCTCTTCTGATTTAGTTTTCATTCCACAAAAATGCTGATCAACTGTTGCGTTGGACGTCACTTATATCACGACGGTGTATTCCCTTTGTTTTGTTTTGTTTGTTTGTTTGATTGGTGTTTAACGTCATACTCAAGGGTATTTCACTTATATGACGAGGGATACAAAATAAAACGTACAAACCGATCAGCTTCCTGTTTCCTTTAGCTCTAAGAACACCAGGGCAACAGAAAGCT
>JARFOD010091573.1:0-16150 GCA_031763545.1 Mopalia muscosa | reverse complement strand
ATAATTAAGACCGAAGTCCTAAAAGCAGCACTTGCACCTGTCACTTCGAGTTCATATACCTTACTATCAACACCTTCAGCTAATCGTCCAGGAAATACTTGAGATCGTCTCGTGTGGAATTTAGATATTCTCCCTCACAGAATCTTGTATTTAATGTAAAAACAATGTGTATCGAAATATAATCCTGGTGGCAGATAAATAAAAAAAACTGCAGACAATTCCTTGCGTAGATAATGGTCTAATTGTTTCAGGACAAGCAAATTTAAACTGGCACGCTATCGAAATGTGATACAATAGCGCTGAAAGGTTTGCTCTACAACACAGTCAAGTAATTCTGGAAATGGCACCACCTAACATGGTGTCGTTGTTCCGATGAACTGAGTTAAGACTAGCCACTCTGGTTACATTCTGTTCGACCACTCAATACCTGATTATAAAGTGCTGCTGATGGCATCCTAAGACATTTGGTTCAATTACAGTCATTCTATCTGTATACATTGTAGCACATACTTTGATGATTTTGAGGTAAGCGAACGGTGTACAGTCCAATTAGTTTGTCTTCTTTACATAAACAGATGAGGCGAAGAGACGTGTCAATCGACGAATCGTGTTGAAAACCATGACAAGTTTACAGTTGTTCTGATGAAACGAGGCCCAGATTAAGCCAAGGCCGATCAGTTTATAATCTCCTATCGTTGATATAGTAGTTCATCCTCGAACCGAATAATCAATTCCGATGTTATCATCACTCTATGCAGCTACAGATATCTACAAAACAAAATGAAAACAATTAGTCGTTATTCTGATACACATGTGCTTTTGTTATTTACATGAACATAGGATAGGCTAGCTATAGATGTTGTCTGACGCAGCTCTGATGAGTGTTTCACATAAATTGGGGCCGGACTGGTATCATCCCTGCGAGGGATCATAAAAAAATAGTCGATTCCTTCACACTATTAAATTGTACCTATCACAGGTTGTTTTGGGGGTATCGGATCGAACCTACGAACCACATTTACGGGAGGTAATAGGTTTGAATCAAAGAATTCTGGACTACTTGTCGTAATTACGAAAGCACTGAGCTATAGGTTTGACAAAAGATTAAAACTGTTTTGGGGTCTTAAGCCCACAACTAGATTGTATTGCGACACAACGCCGAATAACAAGATTTAAATCTAAAAAAACAAAGAGCAAAAGTATATGGGCATAGAATAAAATATAGTTCTCACCTGTCGCAGTGCCAGGTATGTTAGTCTAACAACTTGAACGGAAGAACAGATAAAAGTCCCCCCTTACTAACACGGATTCGATCTGGCTCTAATACCAAGATTGTATATCAGTGAAATCCTATAAAACAGGTACAGTAGTACGGACACTATGAACTATTAAGCCACTGTGTTTCTCCTTTGATGTGTCCTATAAGCCCACCTCGATAAAGAAAACACAATCCATGCTGAATAATCCCATTGGGTGTTTTCTCTAGCTCTTCGTCATTAGCACGAGTATTAAGGTGTCGTGATTAGGTATGGGATGACCAGTAACAATCCAGAAGAGCTAGTCCCTAGAGGCAATCAGATTTCACCACTGGGAGTTGGGCACCGCCTTACACACGTCCACTCTGATAGTTAAGTACCAGCTTTTAACGGGTTAATCTATGGTGATCTATAGACGCTATGCTTTTTTTTCTCTTCATCGTCTAAGGTCTCCCTTAGGGATTTACTAAGACAGAAATGTTTTCTATCTTGTGGTGAATTTATCTTTTAATTTGTGTTTGGTCGAGTACTACATGAAACAGCACATTTGCAAAAAGATACTCTTATCTACATCACTGGCGACAATAGGCTACAGAGCAATGAGATGTTTATGTACTTTGTTAAAATCATAAAAAATAGTTACATATGGTGGAAGACAGCTGGCATTGGTTCACTTTTTTAATTTGCCACTTGTGTGATTTCCCTGATTAGGTTAAGCTCATCTGTGTTGAGAATACCTATCAAAGTGCATTAGTCTTCTCGCTGTACTAATTTTGTCACTGAGAAGATAACGTGGATAATGTCTTTCCTAGTTCTTCTTCCTATGGGCAGATTAATAGTTGGCTTTATATTTTTCTCTTTAACAAAATGAACAGCTTGACTTCATAAAATCCAACAGTAGGCCTACAATACTATATGTTAATTTTGTTCAACATATAGTTTTGTGTCGTGTATTTTTCCCTGTGATTAAGTTATTTCGGTACTTATGGCGATGCCGCAGGTGTCAGTCGAATTAGTGAATGTAGATAAGCAATGCAAATAACGAAAATAACTTAACAGAATAATGGAGTTGACGTTTCACTTCATAAGATGAAAATCTATCAACAAACAAATAAATAAAGAAATTATTCGAATTCAACTCGATGCCCTCTCATATAAATATTCTGGCAAAATATTTGTTTTTATTTTAATTCTAAACTCACAATTGGCTTAAAAAATTGTAAGTCATACAATTGTTTTTAAATGTTTTCGAACAAATTATTAAATTGAATTAAATCCGTTGAGTAACCGGAAACTGATCCTGTTAAGCCAGTTATGTTTTGTGAAATGTATAAGTCTCGGATTAACCATCAATCCTATTAAAGCATTAACCTGGAAACGTCAGCAGTGTCCAGGAAGAAACCGAAGAAGAAACTTTAAAATCCTACTATAGTTGGGTCAGAGACGGGATTGTCAACAGCCGAGGACTTTAACAAGCAGATTGTGAACTTTACCCTTCACTCTTAGAAACATATGGCTCTAATTGAAACATTTACAGTTCTTCAATCAAGGCTCATGTGGAACGTTTTGTTGTTCTGTAAGGAACCCTTCCAGCAACTGTTCCATGTGTTTTTTCCTTTCTTCTTATATCGAATTACTGTTTTTGTGGTAATGGTTCTTTTCTAAAGAACCCTCAAAGAACCATTATTTCTTAGAGTGTACCACCTAGTTGTATTAGGTAGGTTGTTCACGGAACATACAGATTTTGTTTACTTTATAACACCGGCGTTTATTTCGATATGAATGCTACATAGCACATGAACTGTTGGTTGGTTGGTTATAGGATTTGTGGCGTTTTTCCATCCTTTTGGATGATTCACGCCACATGAACTGTTAATATCATATATTTTATAGGCCTAAGTGTGCTATATAGTATACGAGGGTAGCGTATATATTGATTTAATCGGATGTCCTTCAAACACAGACTATCCGAGCATATGACCCATTGGGTTAAGTACAACCGTACTTCTCCAGAACTCCCGTGGGTGGCTGAATGGAGCTCGCTGTTGCCTTGCTGGTCTCAGAGTTAAGGGGAACAAACAGTAAGCCGAATTGTTTGTAATGTGTGTGTATTGTGTCATGTGATTGTCCTGTATTTGTTCCGTCTTACATTTGTTTGTTGCCAGTGACGTCAAGGGTGGTTTTCTTCGCCCATTGGGCTGACACGTTCTCATGTAAGTAGCATAACCTTAAGTACGATATTAAACTCCCATAACACAAACAAAGCCAACTTAAGCGAATTCTTAAACAATACCACAGATAATGACGATGGCAATATTACTGGATGTTCTTCCTCCTTTAGAATTGACTGTTTTTAAAATTTGCTAAACAGTATGTTTGTAATCTTATCACTAGTGGGATATACCAATAGTTCATTGGTTACTCCACAAGCACATCAATACTCAGTTCAACGAAGATTCAGCGCCCCCCGCCTCCCACCACCGCCCCTAACTGTAGTGAGGTATAGTATATTTGCTTGGTTTTTAAAGCTCATCGATTCCTTCTTGTATGAAGGTATGCCACAATGCTGTATAATGTTCATCGTACACCTTCTCTCTCATTGAACTTAGTCTTCAGATGTACCACATAAATCCGTTTTTAGTAAGTAGTTCTTAACCTGCATTTTTATGTAGAGAACAGCCGAGTTTGGCATACATTGACGGAGCTAATGTTGACAGGTACCCGGATCATAAACACATTCAGAGTAAGGTATTATGGCCTGTATCACTAATGTACCAATGTAATAAATACTGCAATAAATTTATCGTATGAATTGATTTAAGAATTTTCGGCCGGGTTATACAACCCGAAACAAATATTTTTAATTGATATATGATGATACCGTTAACATGTTTACTGCACTGACGCCTGCTACCTTTAGACAAGATTGTCACCTAGCTGTCGTTAAACACGGCTTAGGTTTTGGCCGATCCGTGCCCAGCCGTGCTGACAATGGCGTATCAACACCGGGAAAGATTATTTTAACAAGGACTTTTTCACCAACGGCCGGTTGTTCCAAACTCCGTTAGCCAAACAGTATGTTGGATGGTGTTTCGTTACAAAGAAACGGACGTCACGTCATAAAAAAGTATTTGTTGCTCAGCGTCGACAAACAGTTCGGTAACTTAACAGAGATTTTAGCAAACGGTTCGTGTGCTAACGTTGTTGATTAAAAGACCTGTTTTAACGACAAATTAAACCAAAATTATGCCTGATAAATATGTTCGGTATTTTATTACTTATGTATCCAGATTGAATACACATTTAGAGAAAGGCGCGAAACATATCTATGAAAAACATGAAACGTTTTTTTTTTATTTGTTTTTTTTTATCGCCTGTTTCTAAACATGGAAGAAACGAAATTGGCCAATACAATAATCAATTCTGAGAATATTCGTACGTGAAATATACCACAAATAAATGCCTAATAATTGTTTACTATTTGAACTCAGCATTTATTGCATGACCGTATATAGCATTTCAGGATAAGGCGTGAATACAGATGGATCAAGGTTGGGTTTCCAGAATGCGTTACGGACAGTAGGCCTACAAACATAAAACGTTTCTGTACACGAAACCAGAATGGGATGCTCACTCCAAACTCGATCGAATCCGTCTGTCGACCGCCAGGTATATGAGTGAGTCACAAGATTTGGCTCCGGCAATCGCGGGGGAGGTTTCTACGAAGCTGTATTCCAGTTCTCCATCGTGATAGGACACGAGAAAGTGTAAAGTGGATAATCTGTTATCATATAAGTGAAATACCCTTGAGTGCCTTAGGCAGCACTCCAAACTCAATCCGGTGCTGCCTTAAACTTTTATAATTGCAAGCCAGTTTATCACTGCTAATTATCTGTATTTTGTAAAGCGCAATCCTCAAAACCTCAATTGCCATCCCCTGGGGGCGTTTATAGGCGGTTAATCTTTCCATCTACTTCACTGATTTGAACGCACTATAAGAAACCTGATCAAGGACCAAGGAAGGTCATGTAAACTACAGGGTCCGTGTACTTACTTTAGGAAATAACACATCGAGACTATAACACGGAACTAGGAAGCATCTTCTAAGGACGTCCAATGTGTTAGCAGGACCATCTCTAAGTCGATGAAACGATAAGTATGTCTGGGATAGGGATGGCAATTTATTAAAACTGATAACCTGTATGGTGTTCTTGATATACTCCAAGAGAAAGAAGATTTTATTTTAAAAAAAAAACAACATTGTAGGGCCTATACAATGTCTGTTTGTTTGATTGGGGTTTGACGTCGAATTCAAGGGTATTTCACTTATAGGACTAAAGTCCACTTTACACTGTTCATTAGGGTGTAAAATCGGAAGAAACCTCGTTAATACCACCTCCGTTATTGTCGGAGCCACAACGCGCAAGTCACGGATAAACTTGATATTCATACAAGCAAATTCAACCCCGTGAACGCTATTATGATTAGGAAATGCACTGCTTACCAGAAAAGTTAGGTATTCGAACAGTATGTCGGTGGAAAAAATAATTTGAAATTCTAACAGTTTAATTGGAGCCTAAGATTTAGTTTTCCCATGATCATATATTCAAATTGCCTATTTCTGGTGCTTCAGTTTTAAGCAGACTCTATATTTCCCAAGGCATATTTATAGAAAAATATTCATGTTAGAAACTTTAAATTTGTACCATGGATAACATTTTTTTAATGGTTTCTTGAAAATGAATTTTTCTTTTTTATAAGACTTTCCAAGGTGGCATATACGAAAAAATACACTGGTATGGTTCTAATCAAAATTGTGAAAAAAATGAGACATCGTTTACTAGTTCAAGGACCATTCTATTCGATCAACTATTGCACTTATTGTCTTATCCTTACTGCACTTTGAGAAATAAGCCATGAAAAATGCAGTCTATTTGTTTCTGCTGCCAATGCTCGTTTTGCAATATTTTTTTAAAATAATAATTGCATTTTCAACACACATATATGTCATTCTGAGTATTCGAGATTTCACCAAATATCTAAATATATATGGTACAGATTTATATTCCTCTGCATAAGAGACTAAATATATAGAATGGGTTTTCTGAAAGTCGACCAAGGGGTGGGGCACTCTCATCTTTCCGAAACAGAACTAGGACAGTCTGTCCGGAAAGCTCAATAAAACTGTAAATACCGGCGAACAGGAATACTTGTGTTTTCTGAAAATCAACCAAGGGATCCAGCAAGACCTTCAAGTAAATGGACTGACATTAGAGTCAAAGTCTTCATTGGTGAAAGGATAATGATTTGATCTATGTTAAGAATGAATTGCAGTTGGTTAGAGCACTGACTCTGCTAGCCAGAGATCTGAGTTCGAATCGCAGTGGAGGCAAGTAAAATATTGTCAAGCTACAATAAACATGACAATTAATTTATTCACCATCACTCGGTTGCATAGTACTCCTACTGTAACAAGAATAACATCAATCACATGTGTACGGTTGAATTTCCATCTCTGGGCTTGACGCTGTACTTAATGTCATTTCACTCACTTGACCACGCGCCACACCAATGGGAGGAGGAAGCCACCCTCGATTCAACTTGCAACAAACATAGACACGATCGAACAATAACATGACAAACACAGGATGTCAAATGGAGACAAGCAGATCAGCATCATGCTCATCCTTTAGCTCTATGGACAACAGTGGAAATGAAGCTAAAAATAGTAAACTCCCACCTTATTAGGTTGAAAGTTTTTCTATGTAATTCACTGCTTATCAAAATTGACATTATTTCTGTGTTGAGCTTTTACTGCTGACCTCATTGTCAAAGAATTATTAATAAATTCGTTCAGGCGGATCCATCCCTTTAATAACATGTTGTTTTTGTTTTCAAGCTAAATGCTAGGCATAGTCCTATATTACCCAACTATTAGTTCCAGCAAGGGTTCGTGGCAAAATAAACTGGTATTAAATAATTTTGTGTCTTTTGGAAAGTGAAGCTTAACCGTATTTTCGTTATTTTGGGATAACACTTTCCTAGTTTGAACAGATTCTAGTTCAGAAAATGTTGCAGGTTGAAACCCGTCCGGGAATCGAACCATTTCCCAGATAAAATGTGATTCCCTTTATAGGGCGCTAACTCGTGGGATTCGATGTTTGGTGACACTGATTTACCTTGATCAAAAGTACGCTGTTTTATTAAAGTCTGTGTGTATTGAAGTGGCTCTCAGTATTGCCACTCATGTCCAATGTCCTTTGTTCTTTATAATCTAAATATCAGACGTAACAAATCTCAAGAAGATAACATGATATTAATCAATAATCTGAGTGGGTGTTCAATATGTTATGCAGGATACTCTAAAAACTTCAAAGATCGTTTGTAACAGCTTAAAGAGTAATTAATATCCCATAAATTTGACTTTCATCTTTTTAGTCTGTTCGTAGGAGCCACAAGAAACCAGAATGAATAATTCGTTTTCGTAACCAACTGGCTTGACAGTCACATCTTAAGCATTGAAGCTTACAAGATTTAGGTATTACATGCTTTTTTTGTTTGTTTATTAGTGTTTAACGCCGTTGACGCCACCAGCATAAAAAAAAAATAAAAAAGGAATGAAGTTAGCAATTGATTGGATACGCAAATACTCACAATCTGGCACGGAAAACGATTTTCTAACAGCACAGAAAAGCTCTATAACTTGTATAAAGCTAAGTGTATATATCTATTAGCCAATGTAAGGGAATGATCGATTTGTTTGCGAAAAATTACAATATTCAAGTCAGTAAGTTATAACCTTCAAACAATCCTTTCGTGTGATGCTTAGTTCCAAGGAAATTTTCTGAAAACAAACGGTGTTCCCAGCAGAGAGAATTTAGACATACGTTCGTTTCCACACTCCTGACGATTTTCTTGCTTTACTCCGAGGGTGGTGGCCTCGATTTCGATACAGGCATCTCAACAAAAAATTGTATTCTTATCCCGTTCATGCATACCGGTATCTATAGTAACCAAACTTTACCCCCACCAAAATTCTAAACTGGGTACCCATCCCTTCCAAACCCATAATGGCTATTCTAGTAACTATATGTAGTCGATTTTAACATTTCGACGATTTTCCATTTATATGTCCCAAATCAATCAGATAAACCAATTGATGCTAAAATCTGATGTGAAAATTTTGTCTATGCATGAAAGGGTTAACTAACGAACATTACGATCAACGAAGTCTGACGGTCGGTATGTGTGCTTAAAGCGTAACAAATCACGGACTACTATCGTAACTTGCTAGCATGACTATACATAATCAACATTGAAGGTAACCAGGTTTACGTGTAAAACGATGCGTTTGTTTCATTAAGGTTTAACACCAAAGATGTTACTGGAATAAAATAATAACAAAACAGATCAATCAGAAGGTGGGAACAAAGACGCTTCGTGTTTTACCTAATAGCTATGAGAGACTATTATACATTTCAGATATCCATTTATGTCGGTAAATACAGTTTGTCCGCCTTTTTCAGACAGACTGCCCTATTTCATACATAAAATATTGAAGACTCACCATGGAAACGGTTCGTTTGTTTCGGATTGTGTCACATCTCAAGTACCATTTACGTTGCTTGGTACCAAAAGGAACGTCAACTTAGAATAAAGTGCTTCTGCGCAAATAGTGACAAGAGTAGGCCTACCTTCAACAAATGACTTCTCGACGTTCTGCAGAATGATGTAATACTGACAACTGAATGCTCAAATTAGTTTTAATCTTACAAAAAGTAAACCACAGATAAATCATTAAAACAAAGCCAACATGTAAGTTTGCTTGATGTCGGTTCAATGCCATACTTAAGGTTATTTCGCGAACATGACGGTGGATCAGCCCAATGGATGAAGCAAATCATCATAAACATTACTTCCAACAAACAGAGATAAAGACACGACAGACAGCAGGACGCTATACAGACAAATCAAGTACGAATCGTCTCCATATTGTCCGTCCACTCTGAAACATAAAAAATCCAACAATATTGCAAACATCAAAACCCAGTTGAAACCTCCATTTACAGTTGAAGCAACAATACAGAGTTTGAACTACAACAACACTGCTCGTAGTTTATTTAATGATTTGTTATAACAATATAGCTGTTAACTATATTCTGATAAAGAATTTACCAGCCAAATTATACATCTGCGTAAACAAAACTTTAAATTACCTTTCTTTTCATTCATTCATTCATTCATTCATTCATTCATTCATTCATTCATTCATTCATTCACTCACTCACTCACTTACCCAAGAACGCACTCACTCACTCATCCATTCATTCATTCATTCATTCATTCATTCATTCATTCATTCATTCGTTCGCTCACTCACTCACTCACTTACCCAAGAACGCACTCACACACACACTCATTCATTCATTCATTCATTCATTCATTCATATGCACACGGCCGGGACCCACGTACCAAACAAGGGGAGGATACGTATATAACTATCACTTTCTAAGTCCGCTGGGATCCCTACACTTGAGTGAGACAGCTTTAAACTGCGCTGGACCCCAAACAAACAAACCTCAGTCCGCTGCACGATCGCAGAAACGACGGTTTGTGGTAAGAAATACTGCTTATCGTCCTGTATGGATTTTGTGAGGAGAAAAAAAATGTCTTTAAAAATATGTCACAGCATGACTTTCGTACTTTGCTGACACTAATTTATCTTGTTTAACTTCTTATTATATAAAGACTTTGTGTATTTAAGTGACGTTGAGTACAGCTACTGATCGCAAATATCCTTTTACTTTATGATCTCAATCTTAAAATAAACAAAGGAAATCAGATAACATGTTAATCAATGATTTGAGTGGGTGCTCGATATGATATGAACTTCAAAGATTATGTGTAACAGCTTCGTGTATGTAGCAAATTTGTAACTTGTAGGCAGTTAGTTCACTCTTACCTGTAAACATGCTATAATAAACTAAGGGAGTTGACTCTCTGTAACTTTATTCTTAATAAAGAGACATACAATTCAAAACAAAACCTAGCGAAACTTTAAGAGTAGAACAACGGCTACATGTAGATGATTTTTTCTGTATCTTAATAATAAAGAATGGATGAAGATGGCTTACAGGATCTTTTAACAGCTGTTCATTTGGTTAGTGTATAGAATAATGTAGATCTAGGCAATAGATTGGGGTTATGTGATGTCCCAAAGAAAATATAATTTATTTAAATTTTTGGAAAAACTGGTATGCGATTGGCTAGAATTCGGCTGAGGGATGTGTGGGCGGTCAATATGATAAGCGGCACGACTATGACGAGAATGGTGTGAATTCCGATTATTTAACTTAGCATAAATTTTCAAAGCTAAAGTAAATATTTTTTAAATAAAAAAATCTCCTAAGTTTATTTCACTCAACAATGGCGTGCCAGACCTATATATGACTGAAGACAGAAACTACCGTGTACGTCACCCCTAACAAAATGTAAACCAAACATCTGAACAATCGGAAAACCTCTTTGAATGGCATTAAGAAGTTGATTAAATAAAAAGGCAAAACACTAAATGGGTGTCAACTTCTAATTTATTTTTGACACACCGTTTAAATATCGATTCTTAAATTGAAACGTTGTGCCAAAAATAAATGAAAAGTTGCCATCCACATAGTGTTTTGTCTATTTAATCCTAAAGCCCTTAACAAAGACGTCACTGCAGATTAACTTCGTGGTGTCCCTATATCTATGAGAATAACAGGGCATTATGCATTTTGTAGCAGCGAGATACAGATGTACTTACTAATGAAGACTATATATTGTGTCGATGCCACACAGTTTAGTCAATTGTTCAACAATACATTTATTTTCATTTATTTATTTGATTGCGGTTTAACATTGTACTCAAGGGTATTTCACTTATATGACGACGCGCAAGCCCAGTTGGTGAAGGACACCACCCTTGACACCACTAGCAACAAACAAAAGGACGGGACAAATACAGGACGACAACAAGACGCAATACAGACGCCACAAACAGATATTAAATACCTAAATTTAGTTAACCTGTGTTAGTGCTCCGTGCAAGTGTTGAGACAGATTTCCATTTATTTAGATGACGCTTAGGATTGTGTTATCGTAAACCTTTGTAGCTCAGCTGGTTAGATCTATTGTCCTGCTATAGCCAGATACCATAGTTGAATATACTTTGACCCAAATAAAATTGTCTTTCTCTAAAATAAAATTAAATTAAACGAAATTGCTTTTAACTTAAAAGGTTATACACAATTGTTTTCCAAATCGATTTAGGTTTTCAGCTTTAAAGAATCGTACATCAAAGTAATTTTGCTTTCGGTTAACACATGACAATTGTGTCTAGCCAGTATAATGCATCACATTATAGGGAAGATTTAATTTGAATGTCAGGTAGAAATAAAACCCTCCGCCAGCATTATTCTGTTTTTGGTAAATACTTTGCAAGTATTCCTGTTCGCCGGTATTCACAGTTTTATTGCGTTTTCCGGTCACAGGTATTTACAGTTTTATTGCGTTTTCCGGACAGACTGCCCTAGTTCGTACTGAAAATATTGAAAAGTCAGTAAGAGAACGGTTCGTTGGTTTCGGAAAGATGAGAGTGCGCCACAGTTTTAGATCCGTTTATGCTGCTTTTTACAAAATAATCGCACCATTAAAGTGAGTGTTTATTTGCAAAAAGTGATAAACGTGCATGAAATAAAGGACTTCACAAAGTTCCACGCAATGTTTTCCGACAGACAACTGAAAGCTTTTATCTTTAATTTACACTTTTAGGTTATGTTGTCAAATAGTATCAATATGTACAATTGTATTGGTGCGCACGTGTTCGACCAGAAATGCCGAAGACTGTTCTTTTCCTTTGTGTGTATTGGCGTTGTCAATTCATGTTCCATTCACCATTAGGTTGATGCGTACACAATTCGACAAAATCGTTTCTTTTTTTTAATTTTTGGGGAAAATGTATTGTTTCAGTATTTGGAATTTCAAAGATACCGCCAAGAATTTTGTTTTTCAACACATGTACGACATGAAAGTATTCCGATAAACTGTTTTTTTTTAACTAAAGAGTACGGTAACAGAATTTTCAATTAAAAAATCAACTTTCAGGTTTAATTGAGCTGTCAAGAATGTGTACAGTTAGCGGCTCTATGTCTTGCGAGTATTCTACAAGAGCTTTGCTTAAACATAAACTGATTAACAGGTTTAACTTCTCATTGTATCACGTGACAAAAGTTATCATAAAATATCACAGCTATTAAAGACCATTAAAGTCTTAAAGACTTTTCAAGAACAATATGAATTGAGTTAACCTTAACCTATATATCTACTAACTCCATTGAACTGTTAAAAAAACCAATAGCTAACAATAGTTCAGGTATATACAGGTGTCAGTGTGTAACCATTCTAGAGTCTACATATCTTCTCACTAAAAGTGTCTTATCAAAACAGAACAGAAATACTGTTAAAACACTTTTCAAATGATACAAGGGTTAGGTCAAAACAGTGGTTGGGTTATTGGCTTATACTTGTTTGTTTCTCAGGGGTTTATACACATATAATTCCAGTTTACCTTTACTCTAAATGGGTAGTTACGCTGGAGAATAAACTTAACACATCATTTTAAACAAATTTAATTTAGACTCAATTTTTAATGTTTTAGTACGATAAAAATAAATAGTTGGTCATTAAAAAAAATGACACAAAACAGCTGAATGTTTTTCAGTAAAATACTCAACATGTAAATGTCAATGAACCCCTGGTTTATATCGCACCACTGAAGCTTTTCAAAAGTCTAACTGGAGTTCGCTGTTTATCTATTAAACGTTAAATAAAAGTTAACATATATTCTATGTTTTACCTTGCTTATCATAGAAGCTATATTACAAGGTATAAAATTTGTACTTGACAAACTTTCTGATTGTTTAATGTTTAATGATAAAACCGTTTTCAATTGTTTAGCCAAATACATAAACAAAAAAGTGTCACGACCGAAGAATCAATCAAGATGAATAAAAACACATGTGGAACACACATAAGAAACAATTTAAAATTGACTCGATATTCCATAATATATAGTTGAGCTAATAATCCTAAAACGGTTGAGTGCACGAAGAATGAAGAATGGTAATTAGTTTGAAGAAAGCCTTTACCAAAGACATAGAGTCGCAAACACTGCGTGCTAATTCAGGAAGACACTCTGATTACCTTCAACAGGAAATGTAGACGTCTATCCAAAGACAACTAACTGGTTCAAATGTCCTACAATAAACACTATTAATGCCTTTAGGCAGTAAACATGTCACGAAATGTTTCAGAGTTGATTTTTGTGTGTTTTTTAGATTGAAAGTTTCTCTCTGACTCTCACGTTTTCGCGCCACACAAAATTATAAGCGCAAGCCAGTCGTTCTTGGTGCTACTTTCTTGTGGTAGCTCGATCAATGAACACAAGCGCTGGATTTTTGTTTCGGTTTGTACTCTCTGCTTTGTTACGTCACGATTTATAGACAGTTAACGTTCATACCGTGATACAAACAAGTGTCTCCCCAATCAATGCAAACAAGTAATAGCAATAAAATGAAAACAAAGTCAAACTTATATTTAATGATGTATTCAGTCCATTTGCGGATCTGATTTATCGATGTTCTGTTACCTTTCAACCAGCAGGTGAGAACATTGCATATATATATATATATATAATAAATCTCTCTCTTAAGTGGTTTGATTATTTGATTGGGGTTTAACGTCGCGAATGAATGTGGGCTGTAAGACAAAATCAATTAAAGTATCTCTCTCTTAAATGGAACCGGTATGAAAGTAAAATGACAATTTCTTAATCTCGATCGTTAAACTGATACGACGTATTTTAGTTTTTCAATCGAAAGTTGAAATGCGTGAATATAAAAACGAGCATGTGTACAGGCGTTGTGATGTGAGGCGAAGGTCTGTGTAAAAAAAATAAGGTAGCACACCTAGAATCATAAGATTAGCAATAAAGAAGTAAGTACATGTAGTTGATTCTAAAACAAAATGGACTGATCGTGAGAGTAAAAGTTGATGTATAAAACAAGAAAATAGACCAATGTATATATCCACTGCTCTTCCTATAATCCATGTTAAGGGCAGCAGGGTAGCTGAGTTTTGTATCTACATTTGGAAGACTCACCTGCAATCGATGTTAGCCCTGTTATCAAAGTTTCATAAGACAAGTAAGTACCGGTCAAAGTCCGTCACTATTGCTTGAACACCAATCTTTGGGAGTCTTATTTTGTGTTGCTGAGAGATTCAGCTGTAGGAATGGAAGGGAGAATTTGCACCTTTTTAACTTTCTGTTAATGTAACTAGAAAGAATGTAGCGGTAACCGGTAGTAGTGCTAATTAACGTGAAACATTGCCGATCACATGACGTGCCTTTTAACCCGTATTATTCCCCATCACAGACAGGCCTGTTCTCAAAAGGTCACGATACCCTAGTCATTGTGAAAAACAGAGTAATGAAGTGGCTATTTTAACAGGTGATTGCATTCCCTTTCGGTGGATACCAGCTTCTTCTTGTAACTGTAGGCTAATGGACGCTTGTACAATCATGACAATGCGATAACAGATTCGTTCGTCTATCGAAGGATGCAGGGCACTGAAAAGAAAGCTGTCAAAGCCTATATTGCATCTAGATTTCTGTCAATACCACTTATTCAGTATAGTCGTTCAAACGGAAGAGAAAATAGTTTTGTTTCGTGTTTTAGTCACCAGTGTGCTCAGGTGAAGTATTAGTAAACGTTTCCACCCCTGGCTAGCCACACGTGCTTTTTAAACTGTAGAGGTATAGACACACGAAGATGTGCGAAATACGAAAGAAATTGTAAACTGAATAAAGGTGGAAAAGATTGTAAGAAACACATGATGATAAATGTACGAATGAAAACCTGTCTTTGTTTTATGATAGAGAGTATATTAAACAAAGCCAGTTAGAATCGTAACCACAGATATAAGCGTCAGCTATATTATACCTTACAGCTTGTGTCATTTATCCGTGTGTCTATATGATAACTGTTGACTTTTTGGGGGGGAAATCTGTAGAAATACTAATTCCCCTGTTGTATGTCAAACAATCTCTGTCTTATCTTTGGCGTGAAGCTTTCAACAAAATATCTGTGTAATATCCCAACACCGATAAAGGATTTTAGAATACGCGTCTGTTGAGTTGTCCTTATGTTAATAACACTATAGGCCTACATATATCGTTTCGAAATAAACCCTCGTCCCTTTTTTATACAAAGAGTATACTGAAATGCAATTATCTCGGTTGTCTGTGAAGCGGACTCACTCCTGTATAACAACTAGATGAGCATTTCGAGTCCATTCGACCATTAAAATATGTATGCACTATATTATAGACTATAGTTACCTGCACTTCATGAAAGCTATGGCATATACGTCCTAAATGAACAGCACAATTGGTATAAAGGCTACATCAAAGACACGGATTCCTTGCAATTTAATCAATTGTTTTCATCAATATTTGAACAGAAAAGGTTTGAAAAGTGTTTAAGATGTCATGTATGATGTATACACTGTATATTAACACCGAATTTTAAAAAATCATAAATTTGGTAATCAGATAATACTAACGTCCGATATAAAGAGTTTTCCCCTTGGAAAAAAAAAGCTTCCGCAAGTTAGGCAACATTACCACACTACAAACAAGGATTTGCATGCGGCTTACTGCACAACAGCAAGTAGTTTTAAAGGTGGATAAAGAGACATCTGAAGTGCGCGGACGGCTAACTGATTGGGCTGCTTCAAATACAAGTAAACTTTTCGCCGTAAATTCGCAGTTTATGATTACATCAACTGATAATTG
>JARFOD010091562.1:0-17736 GCA_031763545.1 Mopalia muscosa | reverse complement strand
CCCATACTGATCCAATACGCTGGTAGATATAGAGCTTTTTGTTAGGTATGGGCCTACAGCATAGGAACGACGTTGTCCAATCAGACACCTGTGAAACCTGGAGGTTTTTACAAACAGGTTTGTAAAATGGAGGCTCAAGGCTGTGTTGCCCCTGTAACCAAGCAAGCAATCAAAGCCGAAAGCGAGTGAAAAGATTCACTCTCATTGGCTGTCAGTCTTAACAATCACACAAAATTACATTGGTTGACCTGGGCACTTGAGCAAACAGGTTTGTAAAATTGAGGCTCAAGGCTGTGTTGCCCCTGTAACCAAGCAAGCAATCAAAGCCGAAAGCTGGTGTAATCGAGCGTCTCAGATAGTCATACCTAACAAAAAGCTCTAAATCTACCAGCGTATTGGATTAAGAGGGCCTATGGCCTATACTGTAATCCGATCGCTGGTTAGACGAGTGTAGGGGGGAATCAGTCTCAGCGGGGAAAAAAACTAGTCGGAAACATTTTAGGTAAATCACCATGCTACCAAGGACCGAAATGACCTTCATCGTTATGTCCACAAGGCCTGTTGTCTCGACAATGCACATCCTTTATACATACGGAACCAATTAACTCATTTGTAGTCGAAGGCCGACAAAGCGAATGGCAACCGGACATCCTGTCGGGCACTTGCCTGTCAGTCCCCTGGAAAGCAAAGCACCCAATCAAATCATTTTGGTGGCAATAACCCTCCAGGATCACCAGACTAACCCGCACTAATTGGTCTACCGTAATTGAGGCTCGTCAATAAATGCTGGAAAGGTACAGTGTTACGGTGGTACAATTTGTATTGAAATACTTGTGCAAAATGTCACGACGTGGTGAGATTAGAAAGTAAGTCAATATCCCTATAAGGATTCTGCCCTTTATTTGAGAGTTTAACAAATTTATTCTTTGTAAACTTTAACAAAGATATATCGGAAGTGTATCGATGAAATAACCTTTCAAACCCTTATCGCTGAAGCACCTGTGAATTAGTCGGGAATGTTATACCGCATTAAACTTTTGTAATGAGTCCTCTTTCAATTATTATCTGTTTTATAAAATCACAACAATGTCCATGAATTCGGTCGATAGAAGATATTTAAATGTTGTAAAAGTATGTTGTATATTCAGTTAGTAGTTGAGGCTGATTAGGACTTTGTGCTGAGATGAGTTCAGGAAAGAGTAATACTATCATTCTGGCAGAGTTCATTTGATAAGTCCTGGAATATTACTTAAAGCGCAGTCCTATATGCTTGGAAACACAGATCACACACGCACACAATGTCCCTTGTAAATAAACTGTTCCTTGAAAGCTCGAATATACGTCTCTTTGTATTGGATTCAATCGACAAAACTGAAATGAACGTTCTTGGAAGTGAACATTTTATAAGTTGATAAGCTCTTGAATCGCTACGGTTGTTAAACAACATCAAACAAATGAAGTCTGCATTTTGCAACTAGGAATTGATTATCAAATCATTTTCTCGACTGCTCATATATGTCGGCTATGCTATTACAATCAAATCTCAATCACACAAACACTCATACCTTGGACCTTTTTCGAACAATGCAGCATATACTTTCTAACCTTAAGGCAATCAAACCCTTGATATAAACTTCACAATACTCACAGATAAATTATAAAATTAAACGAAACTTACCTGTAAGTTGAGTTTTGATAAGAATTTTACCTCATCACAGTCTACGTCACTACGAGAATCACGTGAGACTTCAAAGCTATGTGAGCATGAGCTTAACACAAAATACAAGTAAGAATAACACTCATGTTTATTAGTATAGCAAGAAAATAATAAATCAATCTTATATCATCGTTTTACCCATACGTAAACTTACAAGTAACCTTATATTCCCTTTTTAGACAAATACATTATTCTTTTTTGTCAGTTACAGAGGTACGTTTGAGAATTTCGGAACCAAAATTAACACTTGAAACACATTTGTCATAATATTTAGCAAATACATTAGAGTTCTTCCAACCAGCACTATTCATGATGACGTCAAGAGTAATGCCAGTTCTCAGTGCAGCACTAGTGGAGGCGGATCTAGTGCTATGTGCAGAAAACACACTTGTGTCAATACCAGCCTCACGGAGAACAGATTTAATCCATCTGGATATAGTGTCTTTTGTAACAGGCTTATATGGTTTTTGATAACTTAAAAATAATTGAGAATTCTCACCTCTCACAGTAGAAGTCAGTTTCAAATAATGTTTCAAATAACTTACAACACAAAGCCGATTATCCGGTTGAAATGCCTTGAAAACAATAGGAGATTGGTGAAAATCAGGTTTGCTGTTTTTAAGAAGAGTATTTATAATAAATATACATTCATTGTCTTTAATGTCCATGTGCTTAATATCTAGAGCATGCAAAGTCTGGCACCGTTGACCTGTTAAAAGTGCCATTAAAGTAACAAGTTTAAGGGTCAAATCTTTCTTTGATAGATTCTCTACTGGAGATAGAGAAGATAAATAATGTAAAACAATTTGGACATCCCATGTTCTAACATAACGAGGTAATGACGGCTTTCTTTGGAAAACACCTTTCACAAACCGCTTTACTAAAGGATTGACACCGAATTGTGTATTATGGATCGATGAAATTGCTGATCGAGCAGTGTTAATACCACTGTATCCTATACCATTTGACACTAGTTCGGCCAAAAAATTAATCCCTTGAGCTACAGGCGCCGAAACCGGATGCAGCCCTCTGGCAACACAGAACTGTTCCCATTTCTTAATATAGACTCGGTATTGCTGTTTGGTACTGTCTCTCCAGGAGTCCAGGATGATGTCTGAAGCCTGCGACGAAATGCCGAGATTGTTGAGGCGTTGCCGGACATATGGCAAACTAGAAGCTGAAGATTGTTGGACAGAGGATGGATCTTGTTTGGCTGCGTTGGTAGAGTTAAGAGTTGTCTGCTCTTTGACAACAGTACAGGATAATCTACTAGTAGATACATGGCTTTCGTGTACCATACCTGTGTGGGCCAGTTGGGCACGACCACTACACCGGTCGCCCCCTCCTCTTCCAACTTCTGTAACACAGAAGCAATTATCCTGAATGGAGGAAAAGCATAAAATTTAATGTTATGCCAATTGTGTTTGAACGCGTCCACATCTAGAGCCCCAGGTTCGGGACGATAAGACATAAACTGATCGAACTGCTTGTTGACCCTTGAAGCAAATATATCAACCTGTGGAAATACATTTAATATTGATAAGGCTTTGCTTAATTTACATTTGTCTAACATCCATTCTTTGTTCAGGTCAAAAGTCCTGGATAGAAAATCAGCTTGTGTGTTTAGAATACCAGGAATGTAAGCAGCAGAAAGCCAAATAGATTTGTTCTGACACCAGCGCCATATATCAATAACTATATCATTTAGCTCGTCAGAATGACTGGTGCCCATATGGTTGACACAAGAAACCGCTATCGTGTTGTCCATTTTTATACGTACATGTTTACAAGGTGAAATAGAATCACTAAATGACAATAAAGTGAAATAAGCTGCTTTAAGCTCTAAATAATTAATGTGATAATATGCTTCAGCCGGGGTCCATTGGCCTCCACATGACAAGCCAGAAAACACACCACCCCAGCCAGCTTTACTAGCGTCGCTTTGAATAATAATATCCGGAGTACCATGGCTGACAACATTATGACTATGCTCAACATGATTAATCCACCATAACAACTCCTGTTTAGAAAAATCTGAAAGATGAATATTTACATCAAAATTACCATAATTTTGTTTTAAAGCTGTAGATTTATCTTTCTCAATTTGACGAAAATGTAGAGGGCCATACATTATACCTGGAAAACTGGAAACAATTTTTCCCGTAACTCTGGCAACATCACGAACAGAAACAGTTATTCTATCATATAAAGCCTTACAAGCCAGCTTAACTTTTTCAGATTTTTCACTAGTTAGACTTACAGTCATTGTTTTTGAGTTAAGAACAAATCCCAAATATTTCTGTTTGTTAGACGGTATAAGATTCGATTTCAAAGGATGTATTGTAAACCCATGTAAAACCAAACACCTGATTACTTCAATGACCGACTGAACACACAGCTCGTAAGTCTGTGCTTGTACATATATGTCATCGATATATCCAGACACTATATAACCATTTTGACGCAGAGAACCTAACAAAGGCTTAAGTAGTTTTGTAAATTTGCGAGGGCAAAAAGCCAACCCATTTGGAAAACACACATATTTGTATAAATTCCCTTTCCATTGAAACTTAAGATATTTTTGATGACAAGTGGCGATGGGAACAGAGTAATAAGCGTCTTTCAAGTCTATGCATGCCATATAGCAGTTTGGAGTCAACATTTTTATAACTGATGTTAGGGTGTCCATCTTAAAATGGTGGTAGGTTATGTGACGATTAAGCTTTTTTAAATTGAGAATCATTCTATATGAACGGTCAGATTTTGGTACAAGAAAAATGGGTGACACATATTCTCCACATTCATGTCGAGTATCAACAATAACCTTTTTATGTAACAAATTACTGATTTCATTGTGAATTATTTTTTGCTCAAAATTTGAGAAATTTTTCGATAAAGGTATCTTATTCTGATAAGGTTTAGTGTCAAACTCAAGGGATGTTCCCGAAATCATGTCCAAAATTTCAACATCAGATGTTAATTTTTGCCATTGGCCAATGAAATTTTTAAGATTACCAGCTTTAAAAGACTTCGCCAAATTTTGGAAACATAGCAACATAGCAGGAAGTAAAGCATCGTATGTACTTACGTCTGATTGTACAGAGTTGAATATCTCAGTGAGATTTAATTCCGCTCGCACTTCTTTGGGTTCCACTTTTTCTTGTAACGGCCTTGGAAACTGGGTTGGTTTCTCCGATACTGACCTAAAAAAGGCCGCGATCCCTGTCCTCTTGTGGATCTAAAGTTTGGTCTTTCATAAGAAATAGAGCTGCCAAGTTTATTACAGTCACGAATTGCCTTGAGACTACCAGCCACATCGTCCCCATATAATTGGTCAGTGACCGGTATTTGCTGGTTACATAAAGCTCGAAGTTCAGTGGCAATAGCTGGCTTCATTGCTTCTCTACGACGTAGAGAAAGTTCATAATTAGCATGACCCAATAATGCTATAGCATCTGTGGCTTTACGAATCAGTGAAACGTATTCAGGCGATTTTTTCTCGGAAGATTTAATCAAAATTTCTGCCGATTCAACAACAGCAGTAGTTGCTTTTAGGATTGTCTTTTGGACATTTGCCAGCCTTAAGTCAATTGACTTGTTAACAGTCTTTAATTTACGCCAGACTTCATTGTTGACACGTGGTACAATTAATTTAACACAGTTCTCTGGACGGCTATAGCTTTCAAGCTTATCTTTAAGCTTTTCTGTGGTCAAATTAGTAGTGAACCGTTTGTTTATAATATTAGCCAATTTTTCACTAACATTAGGGCCAGTTTTATCTATGACGTCACAGTCACGCTCTAATTCGTTCAAAAGGTCGTCGTCACTACACTGATGACTTTCAACCTCAGAATCATTATCGAGCTGTATAAGAGACTCAATATCCGAGTCAGCGTTTTGATTTCTGTGAAATTCAAGTTTAGATACTTTACCTTGAGTATGCTCATAGTCACAGTCTCTCTTTCGTTTTGACCCTGGAACTTGACTCGGAGTCATGGCAAAATTTGACCATGCCTGCCCGATAGAGCTCATAGCTTCAGCCATAGTGGACATCGTTTTGTCCAACTTTTCAACAATTTGCCAGGGACTACCGGTTTGTTTTACGGGACTGTTAGGCTCAAACCCTTTGCTAGTAGAAGGATTATCTAAAGTAAGAAGATCAGCGGATTCCTCACATTCCGACACCACATGTTCATTGTGAGCCGACATGACGTCGTATTACATGCAGTTCAATGCAGTTTAGGCGCAGCAATATTTGCTAGCTGCTTATATGTTGGTTTTTTTTTTCTTCTTGCCTGTAGCAAACAAGCCTACCTGTAAACTAAACAATTATATGCTATGCTGGTAGCACAAAGCAGAATTGTAAGAGTAGGCCACAAAGTTCAGGTAGGGTCTACCTGTAATATTAGAGAGAACGCTAGTAGCGTCTTGTCTCTACCAGATCAACTAACCGCATTGACCAGATCACGCTGACTCGCGCTCTCACGTGATTCACGTAGTGACGTAGACTGTGATGAGGTAAAATTGTGTTTCAGCCCTGCTTCAGCGAATTTCAATTGTATCACCTCTATGCATTCCAACGCTAATAGACACTAGCACAACTATAAAATATTGAGTGTTTTGCTTTTTTGGAACGGCTATTTTCTTCAAGTGCCAGTAGCAACATTACTGCTACATTCAAAGCAAACTGCCTTTAACCAGAGCGTACGCTCGTATAACCAGCGATCGGCTCACAGTAGCCCACACCGACCGTACCCTATACGCTGGTTCATATAGCAAAGCTTTTCAGGTAAATGGTCGCGGAGTTAGGCTCTAGATTCACACAAACTTCTATCGGTTTATCTGTTCACATGAGCATACACTCCTCTCGTCTAAACTTTGCTCCGCCATTTAGCAAACCGGTATACTCCTGTGACCAGATCAACGAATAGAATTTTGTGTGAGTCTAGAGCCTAACTCCGGGGCCCTTTACCTGAAAAGCTTTGCTATATAAAAAAGCGTATAGGGTACACTCAGTATTGGCTACCATAAGCCGATCGCTGGTAATTCAAGCGTAACCAAAGGGCTGAGTGAATATGTAAATGCCCTCATAAATCATTTGCTGACACCACTATTTGCAACCGTGCATTTAACAATAGCAATCCGCTAAAGGACGTGGTCTTTTCACTTGAGTTTCCGTACTTCATTTTAAATTTCTAGAATAATAGTTAAATTAAATATTTTTAAAATACATTATAAACAGCCAATAAGCTTGAATACAAAACTGGTGCTGAATTTAGAAGCAACAATATGTTCATAGCTGCCTTATCTTAACTCTAGAACAGTCGCTTCTATAAAAGTAGGGAAAAACAATGGCTTAATTACGCTACCCATTTATTAACACTTAGTTGGAAAAGTTAAGGGATAGTCCTGAACTTTGAGCTTGTTTCCTCGGGAAGAGATTACATTAAAAAATAAACATTGCTCAATTTACAATTTGCACAATTTACAATTACAAAACACTTTTATTGATACTAAGTAGGAAAAGCTAAGTAAAAATCCTGAGCTTTGATCTTATTTCATCGGGAAGGAGATTAGATTTAAAAAAACATTGCTTAATTTACTTTGCATGTTTATTAATACTTAGTAGGAAAAGTTAAGTAAAACTCCTGAACTTGGAGCTTGTTTCATCGGAAAGGAGATTACATTAAAAAAAAAAACATTGCTTAATTTACATTACACGTTTTATGATACTTAGTAGGAAAAGTTAAGTAAAACTCCTGAACTTTAAGCTTGTTTTATCGGAAAGCAATTTCTAAAATAAATACGAAAAACTGACACTGTGAAAATGTGATATGGATACACTCGTTTTATATCCCGTGTCGAATATTTCTTAATGTAGTTACCGCTTGGTTTCGGTATAAGGAGAGGGCTAATACAGTGTCAAACCCTAAAAAAGATATTACATGCATATACCATTATCGCTGATTTAATTTCGTTATTGGTACATGTATGCCGTGTTGAAACTAAACTTACAACTCAATTTTCGTGTAAAAGGGCTCATTATCATGCAGTATTACTGCTATGTCCAAATGTCAAGAAAAGTACGTCACTATACCAGAACATACATATTGATTTCATATAACAAGATATAAATACAGTGTTTGATTTATTCGCTTTAATTATCTCGATAAATGGAATTTGACACCTGCATGATAACTCGCGTGTCAAATTATATTAGTTTTTATCTGAATGTAGACGTTTGAACCATCAAATAGTGTTAACGCTGAGTAAAAATAAGACGTGTAATCAGATGAAACGCAATTGGAGCTAAATACATGTGTTTATAACGATCACCAGTACGATTGATTGACTGGTGTTGTACGCCGTGATTAAGGTCATTTCACTAATATGACGGCGGTACGGCGCTACATATGTTTCAAAAATAATTGACACTGGTATAACCAAGATGTGAAGCGTTCTTATAATGTAGGAAAGTTAATTTTGCTTCATTGCAAAGGAAGACAGCATTGCCACTCGCACCGGTATGGATACACTCATCGAGGAAAATAATAAAGTGTAATACATAAAATTATTTGTACCCAGTCGCAAGGGCGAACATGTCGCCTGTTATCGAGTGCTTTCAGTTGCAGCCAGTTGTAGTGATGCAGATAGGTGGTTGGTAGTTGAATTGAGATGTGTTAAGATGGATCGCAAGGTCGACATGTTCTTAGCTTAAAACAGCTGTTAAAATATTCAAACCAGAGGGCATTGTTTCTGTCCTCTTAAGTGCATTTTCTCTTAAACTCACAAATCTCTTGGGCGATAACACATGCTACTGAAGGGACAATTTTCCCCTGGTAGATTAAAAAAGTCTCGCGAAGGTATCAGCTTATCATATAATGTCAACTTATTGGATCTTCTTAACAGCAGCTGTCTAGATGTTCCATTACTGTGGAAACGAAAATAGCTCTTCTAAAAATATACTCTTATACAACAAAGGATTATCAGCATTTTCGTTATTTTGGGAGAACACTTTCTTAGTTAGAACATATACCTGTTCAGAAAATTTTGCAGGCTGAAACCGGTCCGGGAATCGAACCCACGACCCTCAGAGTCAGGCACCGAATCGCCAACATAGGATTATTCTTAAGCCAGTAAGTTTTAATATCTCTTCTCTGTTGACCATTATAAGTTGAGGCCTAGGTTAAGGCATGTCACATTTTGATGGTTTCAAACAAATACTTTTATAATTCGACAAAACGTGAAAGCATGTATTTAACTTCAACCACACAGGCATAAATGGGTGAATTTATGAGCAGATAACAACAATATGTGTGAATATATTATTATAAAATTATGAATGGAACGGGTATATATAACAGGATTGAAATCAAATTAATTTAGATAACTTTTAATTAAATAACCTTTGATAAATATTATTTAAAAAATCCGTTACTATGTACAAGTTATCACATTTAATCATGGAAAAACCAGTTTAATTCCAAACACAACCCCTTTTGATATCTCCAGTCAATAATCAGTAATTTCAGGATGTTTATGATTCACATAAAAGTAGTGCATGGAATAATAAAGCCATGGTATGTTATCATGGGCTTCACTGAGTATGAATATCAAATAACTTACGTTTAAATCAGTATCAAGATGCAGGCTATTTTCGGTAATAATATCAGATGACCTTGACCTTCGATGTTACAACAAAGGCGTCCTTTGAGTGAGAATAAATCTATCATAGATTTTTACAATAACCATGAAGTAAACGCCTATAGTCTTAATGATTATCTAAATTCCTGACGTATTTTATAAAATCTAGTTCAACAAACTTGCAAAGTACAACGTTCATTGCTCTACAAGTGATTTCTAAAAAAAAGTTTCGCTATATTTAAGTGTCTTAAAAAATAAAAAAAATGACCGACATAGTTACTGACGTCGCTAATGTTGTAACCAGTCGAAATTGTCGATATCTTGTGAGTTTGAATTCAATAGATCCAGGGAAAATATAATTTCGGTCTGGTGGAGAATGAATAAGCTGTGAATCACAATGGCGGCTATCGTTACCCGCCTATTCTATTAGCTTTTTCCGTAGTTGAAAGCTAGTCATGAACTGTTGTATACTGATATTCTTAATTGATTTGCATCATTGCAAGGCTTACTAAAGAAAAAAATCGATTGATTTTTTTGCTTAATTACTTTTGAACAGTACATAACTCAGTATCGGATGTTAACTTTTACGAAGAAGAAAAGTAAAGCAATACATTTCTGAAACGTTTCAACAAAGTTCTTGTATATTCCTTCCGATAATCAATATCTGTATCAACCACTAAGTACCTAAACATAATTCTGATAGACCTTGGTTTCAATTGGAGCAACCGAGTGTGTGATTACGGAATTAGCGAAAGGCGAAGACGTTGTGGGCGTGTGTAGTGAGACAGAAGTGAGACAGAAGTCAATAATGGCAAATGGAGAATCTAAGTTAATAAACACAAGGTCTTCCAAATTGAGAATAAATGGGCTGTGGATTTCCACGGAGAACATAACGAACGCTTCGTTCTTTATTTAGAAAAGAGTGCATCCAGGCATGTCAGACAAATTCACAAATTAATACGAGATAAGAAACTGGGTTCTGTATCTCTAATAGTATATAATATCATGTAGCCTTTATCAAGAGATACATAGTTTGGGTGTTAGTAACATGAAACTGTCAGTTTTCTTGCACTAACAGACTAATATCGATTGATTGGTGTTTTACGTCCTGCTGAAGGGTATTTCACTTAAATGATTCCATAATATTAAACAGTTGATTTTGCGCCAGTGCTAAGTACAGACAGGATTGCTACTCTTCAAACAAACTGCCCGTAGACACTAGTATGTGTTAAATAAAGTAATGTCCATTCATGTTTGATACATTTAATTTCTGTGTTATTTTACATGTTACCCGCGATCTAAAATGGCCTAATGAACTAGGTAAATTGTGGAACCAGGAATCAAGTATTTGTTACGGAACCGCCTATTCAGCCAATAAAACAGCTATCAATATATAGGAATAAAAGTTACAGCTATTTGTCTTCAAAAAAACGCAGAGCAAAAGTGAATGTAAATATTATTCAAAGCAATACGCTGTATAATTTGTTGAAAACCAATCATAATAGCATATCATGTTTCTCTACTGGAATTTTTCGACCAAGGGTACATGTGTAATTAAATATCGAGAATAAAATTAAGACGAGTTTTGTTTTTCACAGTTTGTAGCCATCAAACCGAAAGGTATATATTTGCTCCGTTAATTTGAGTTAGAACAAACACCTCTGAAGTGCTAATATCTGTTATATCTGTTTTCATTACGTTATTGAAAAATAAGCAGAATGGGAACAATACCAAGTTTAATATTTCAGATCAACTAGTTTGACACAAATCAAGTCTGATTGAGATGCGATAAGACTTACAATAATACTAAGCATTTGAAGGTAGGCGAATCTAGGGAAGAAATTCGTGTTTATCTTCAACAGAATAACTTAAGAGAAACCACGCTAGCTGAAGGACATAATGAAAGTAGTATATGGCCCCGATATCTGGCAGGAAAAGAAGTATATAACGCTTAAACGGAAGTCAAATTAGCCTTAAATTCGAAGTCTAATTAAACCTATGACTCAACCTGGCGTCTAGTACAATGGGCATCCCAGCCTGACGACTTTACCCACTTATTTGAGAGGACTTTTTTAAAAACGAGGCTGCTGTGTCGAGTTGTAATGCATTAAAAAAATGGCTCACACAAAAATTCGTTGTGTGTTTAAAATACATGCAAAAAATATCGATTTATATGGCGTTCAACACACCTGAATGAAATCGTTGCGTTTGCATTGTTTTATGTCATGGCTTTCAGTGTTCTGCTTTAAACACCTTTGTCTCTCATCGTTGGACATTCTGTTGACATTGTTTTAACAACGAGACAACAATGTATTGATCAATAGGGGTAATACATATTTGTACAAAGCGATGTTTTAGCTAAGCCTTGTGTTTTCACAGAATAAAATATCTAATCATATTGATTCTGGCAGGTAATTTACAAACATTTTAGGGCTGAATATGAAATGCATAACTGGATTGATATGAAATCTAGTATTGTTTTGTTTGTTATATAGAATGTGGAAATAAAGTACATAATAAAAAAAAATAAAAAATAAAAAAATAGGTCAAGAAATGCTGCGGTTTCTCAAAAATCTTCGGTTTTGAGAAGCTGGATTAAGGATATGATAGAAACGTCTATCATGCAGCTCAATCAAAATACTATCAGCCGAGCAAACATATTATTTCCTTCCTAATCTAATTGTTATGAGATTTGTATACTTCCTGTAAACAACAAATCCGTGTACTGCACTTACTTAAATTGAATGGGTCAGATTTGACTGAATTTGACCAGGTTGATAGAGTTTATCAAGCGAATCTCAAATAAGCTACATTTGAAATCTGCGCAATGTATCTGTAATCGATTCGGATGCAGAGAGACCATCAAAGAATTAGTTAACTTATAATATTAATGTAGGTTTATATTCACAGCTGATAAATTACATAGTTTGTTATCATAATAATGCAATCATACAACTTTTCTCTGTGTGTTAAAACTTAAAAAGTTATTGGCCCTTCTGTGATAATTTCAAGGTTGTAAATACTACATACAGGATAGAGGAAATATGGCGTAAAAAAGATACTTGATTCCTAGTTCCGCAATTAACCTAGTTCATTAGGCGATTTTCGATCGCGGGTGACATGTAAAATGTCTCAGTAAGTTAAGTGTAGCAAACATGATTGGACAGCACATAATTTAACACCTACTAGTCTGTAGCCGCCAGGCTAAGGGCAGTCTATTTGAAGAGTAGCAATGGAGACAAATCAGCTTTCCAGCATTATTGAATCGCTTCACATCCTGGTTGTGATACTGCCACTTATTGTTGTAACACTCCGCCGCCATTTAAGTGAAATCCCCTTAAACACGGCATAAAACACCAAACAATTAATATTAGGCGGTAATTGCAATTAAACTTACAGTTCCATGTTACTAACAATCAAACTATTGATCTCTCGATATAGGCTTCATGATATGATAGACTATTAGAGATGCAGAACCTAGCTTCTTATTTCGAATTAATTTGTGAATTTGTCTGACACACCTGTATGCACTCTTTTCTAAATAAATAATGAAACGTTCCTTATGTTCTCCGCGGAAATCCACAGCCCATTTATTCTCAATTTGGAAGACCTTGTGTTTAGTAACTTAGATTCCCCATTCCCCATTATTGACTTCTGTCTCACTTCTGTTTCACTAAGTCTTCGCCTTTCGCTAATTCCCTAATCACACACTTGGTTGCTCCAATTGACACCAAAGTCTATCAGAAATATCGGCTGCATTCGGACGGACGCAATTTCAATAATATTGTAAGATAATTTGTAGTTGATACAGATATTGATTATCGGAAGTATCAGAAAAAATATTGCTTTGATGCTCTTCTTCATTAAATTTAAGATCCGATACTGAGTTATGTACTGTTCGAAAGTAATTAAGAAACAAACAAATCGATTTTGTCTGATGTTAGCCCTGTAATATATTAATCAATTAAGAATGGCAGTATGCAAAAGTTCACCACAAGTTTTCAATTGCGGAAAAAACTAATAGGACAAAAAATATAGTCCCATGACCGACATTGTTATTTACAGCTCATTTATTATCTACCAGACCGAGACAATATTTTCCCTGTTTCTACTGAATTCAAACTCACAAGATATCAATAATTTCGACTGGGTACAACATTAGCCAAGTCATTTAGGATGACGGTCATTTTTCTCATGTTTTACAGACACTTAAATAAAGCGAAAAGCGTATGCCCTCCATGAGCGTTTACAACAGCGACGAAACGTCTCCTCATTGATTGAATGAATAGTCTGAACACAGCTTGGGGGATGCGTCGCCATAATTGAACCAACTTAACACCAAGTTCCTGCAAATTCTGTGGGGTGTTCCTTACTTGACAGAGTCTTCTGCCCAACACAAGCGACGTTGTGGGTGATGCTCTTCATACATTGAGCAGGCATGCCATCATTTGGTTAAAAAAACGGGATAAAATAACCACAAAGAATCGCTGATGTCTTTGTAGTTTTTCACCCATTTAATAACCAAAGTCCTGTGAAGTATATATATTTATTTATTGAACGAAAAGTCTTTTTTGCTTGCCTCAACGCGATTCGAACTTAAGTGCCTGTCTAACCGACCAAGCTAACCTTATAACATGGCATTGTGCTCAATCTGTGACCTATAGCTGTGTTGAGACAGTGTGTGTGAATGTCTTTTTATAAGGAGATTTCCGTATCTTGTTTTTATCCTACATTTATAGTTCTAGTATTGACAACACTGGCTTGGTGGCAATGGTTTTAGTATCTGAACTTATACTGATATACCTAGACACTGTCTTACCCTATTGATGCATCTTTAATAATAACCCATGAGCTTCGTTGATATATTTTGTCCTTATCATATAAGTGTGGAGTATTTTCATGCTCTTCCCCAAGGCAACAATCACATTTTTTAGGCCCCAGAAACACAGGAGATTTTGACCCCCTCAACATCAACCGCACTATGCGATGTCTATGGGGCCCTTCTTCTGAAACTTGGCGCTACTCTGGTTTTCACGGGCGTTGACCCGATTGAGGCCCTCTCTCAGCGGCGCTGGTCTTCCCATACAATTACCAGACAACGCTTTGTGTTGCTGTATTTTTTTCTATTTTGTCTAGGTTATTAAATCCTGTCATGGAGTTCCCACCCCTGAATTGTAACAGTGGAAAATTGAATAGTAAGACCCGAACTTGTTACTGACACACGTGAGAAAAAAAAAATTTAGAAAGCTCATGTGCACCAATAACTTGCAAATGACAAACTGTCCATATAATAAAAAATAACTCTCATGTGTTTTAGCGCAGTCAGTGCTAGAGATCGGCTTTGTGATGCTGCACTTAAAACTATCTGCCCTTAGCCAAAGGACTTCGAAGATAATGAGTTGACGACAAGGAGGCCATATTGGTATTATTCAATGTTCCTTGTCGGTCAAATCGAATTTGTTGGGGATTTCCGCCTTAGCAAAACTCTCTCCTGATTACAGAAACGTGCTTATTGTCTCGTCTGATCACCTTGACGAGTTGAAGGTCTGTCTGCAAGAAAGCAAATGGCCAAATCCGTCTGAGTAAAGATTTAGCATCGGGACTTGTTAATCTTTTTATACCAAAACTCACATAAAATTACAAACTTTATGTTATTCCATCATGGTTGTTCTGAACTAATATTTCAGTTTCAGTTTATTTTTATTCAGGAATGGGTTATACAACCGTTCTCCTACACACATCATAGTATACATATTAAACCTCAAGATATTAATGTATCAAGAGGTTTCAAGGACATATTATACATATACATTCATTCATATTATGTCCAATTTTATATCCCATTAGCTTGAATTTATCGCATGTTCGTTTGTTTGTTTGCTTGTTTGGGATAAATGCTGTACCTTATGCCATTTCACTTACATGACGGCATGCCAGCCCAATGGCCGAAGGAAACCACGAGCTACGCCACTGGCAACTAACAAAGACAAGACGTGACAGCTACAGATCAGTTTCTTGTTCCCCTTTAGCTGTGAGTGCACCGAAGCAACAGGAGGCTCCCTCCAACTACCCGCGCTGGGTGTCAAGACAAGACAGCGTGACAGTATTGGGTCCCGCTTGAGGCCACACGAAACTTCTTTCCCTACAATAACTTAATACATGGGTCGCAAAGATGGTGTAGGCCAGCTTCTACAATCAAAAACCTGTGCAAAATTTGACATTTTATTTACTGGCAATCTAATGTACAAATATACTGTTTTGATTTACCAATGGCAGGAAGAGAACATTTCAGAAATTCTAAAACACCTTTGGCCTGTGGTCTCTCCTACATCGAGAAGGGAAAGATTTACAAGTAATCTCAACAAGAGTCATTTGCCGCACGCAATCGCTGTGGAATATTGATACTGGACTTGACAAATAACCTTGCGTGATGTGTTTGATCCGTCTCACGGATGACAGAATGGGGAAGATGAACGTACGAGATCAATCGAAGGTAAATTGATAGACGGATGTGTGACGATAACATCTCGGCTGTACTGTGCTAACACGTCACTTATTTAGACTCAAGAACCTGCACTTGAATACTTGGTTTATTGGACATTTCATTTAAATCAAAGCCTACACGAACTTAAGGCGAAATGTGTATCAACAAACGTGTAGTCGTATGACTTTTTAAGAATAACTTGTACTACGGCTAATCTCCCAAATTGTGCGTTCAATAACGCGGACAAACTGATTCTGGTATAATAGGTGTGTTTAACATATATGACCGTGGATTGTTTCACTATGTCCAACTGAATTATGGTGGAAAAACGGTGAGGAAAAGTCAAAGTATTGAAAAACAAGAGAATTAACACTTTAATGATTGCTATTTTATTCCCTAACGTTTCCCTTTCATATTCTTTCATGTCAACTCATAGCACAACTGGAAACTCCTAGATCTGAGAAGATAATAAGGAGAATGGTTCGACCGTTACTGGGGGGTAATGCTTAGCTATAAGCACAGGACGTAGTAATCCTTTCGTATCACTTCGTCTTGAAACATGTCCGGAATCGTCCCACCTGAGCACGAACTATCCTATTGAGTATATATAGTAAAAGACTTTTTTTAACTTCGCCACTAGGACTGTGTTGGAATTTAAATCCTGCAGAATATCACAATCAATACATACACTCTCAGAAATAACGGTTCTTTGAGGGTTCTTTAGAAAAAAGGGTGGTTCTTAATGGAACGATAATTACAAAAAACTGTTCTTTTATACACAAATATAGGGATAAAAATAGGTGACAGTGGATGTGAGGGTTCCATACAGAAGCCTAAAGGGTTCCACCGCAGCCATAACTAAAGGACCTTAATGGGTTCCGTTAGATTCATATTTCTAAGAGCGTAGCATATGTATCTTAAGAATGATCATTTCTCAGAATGTTGTCCATAACCTATTAATATTATCTTGTGTCCTTAACTCCCATGTATTTAAAAAGTTTGACGGAAAGGTGACAAAGAAAGAAAAATGAAATTGTAAAACTCTACACATGTTCTTCGCCCTGTTTGATTAAAACAAATAAGATCCCTGCACTGTGTGTGGGGAAAGAAGATATGCACTTGTTTTTTTTCAAAAGTGTAAAAAAGAACGAAAATAGAATAAAAACATTAATTTATTTACGATTTGATCAGTCCAGTTCTTACTGTGACCTTTTTAATTGGATGACTGTTGATTTTTAACTTATTAAAGACAAGAAGGTTTTTTGTAGATAAACAAATTAACCTTTCAAATTATTTCTACTTTGATGTTCACTGCCAAAGGTGCTACTGGATGATATAAACTAAAATAATTAATTGACTAAAATAAACATCGAACAAACAATCTACATTGATTCAGCTTTTTTGTCTAATAACTTCACATGCAGATTCTTCAGGTTAATTGCAATCCATATTAATTGTCTCCGTTTATCTGCTTACAGGGTCTTTTTTTGCGCATAAATATAATTGTTACAGGAAATTGATCAATAACTGAATCCATTTATGGGATTTAAAATCAGAAACTTTAACGAAAGCAGGGAATTTTAAAAACAGGAAGTCAGGAGAAATAGGACTGTATCAATCGCTTTGTGGTTTACATGTAATAAGTAATTCAATACTATGCGACTATTAAGGTTTCATTGTTTTGTTTAATGAAGTTTAACTTATATTTTACTTTTATGACCACGGATTATCCACGTCGTTGTCGTTACACGTGACTTTGATTTTGCATGAGGCGAGTGGTTCGTGTTGGGGGTAGGTGTGGTTTGTGTGGCATGAGGGGTGAGGTGCGGGTCTGAAGAGCGTGTTAAACACAGACACCGTAATTATAAAGATGTCGACTTTAATATACTCA
>JARFOD010091551.1:2050-17737 GCA_031763545.1 Mopalia muscosa | reverse complement strand
ATTTTTGTCCGTCGTCATATAAGTGAAATACCCTTGAGTACGACGTTAAACACCAATCAAACAAACAAACAAATCTCTTGGGACTATGTTATTACATAACTGTTCCCAGATATGTAGGTAATGAGAGAAAAGGCTTGTTACACTATCATTTGGTTTAATAGATCTATTCCAGTCAAAGTATTTCTTACATTCCAGTATATTACACAACATACAACACTATACATGAAATGCTCAGGTTTACCTCCGACTGGCAATTTATGCAATTATTCAGAACTTGTTCTCCAACAACCATTGACAATTCAACCCTGGGTTATTCTTCTATTATAAATATTACATCATTCATACATGGGCAGAGATCCCTAGGATTCAAAATTCTCTGACCTTGTCAACATCTCCAAATGTTTGCTTTTCTTTGAGAATTATCTCTCCTGTAACTTTTAGCAAAACAAATTATTCTTTAAAAAGTCAGAAATTTATCAAATTGCTTATTGTAACATTACTGCAATTTAAATAGAATGTAGATGTAACTTCAAGTATTGTGATTTGTTTAGCCCCTAGTTGTTTTCATTGAATAGAAAGGTTAATTACACTTTTAGGTAGAAAAAATGTTAAAGTTGGCTGTAAAGAAGCCCACACACAGTGTTATGTATATAAGCATGAGTAATTGGGCCTAAGTGAGCTCTGTTTCCAGAAGGTTTAGCATAATTATGGTGTCTTGTGTTGTAATTATGATCTATTGAATCAACCAGGCTTGCCACAATTATAGTGTCTTGTGATTTACAGGATAATTGTGTTTTCTTGTGTGGTGGATACATGATTGTTGCGTAATTCTCTTCTCTCATCACTCTTTTACAAGATGATATAAGCTTAATGCATTTCTTTTCTGTGTCATCAAATTGTCAGCCTGTACAAATACAGAACTTTTTAAAGGTACATTGTAACTATTGTGTTGAAATATGAATGAATACTGTACATCTACAGATTATTTTAAAGAAATAATAACTAATGGAGGTGTGAAAGAAACACATAACTAAAGATCAAACAGCATTCAGATGAAAGGAGTTAGTATTTATGTTTCGTTGCAGTGAGTCAATGGTTTGTATGAATTGTTTAAACGATAAAAAAATGTTTTATTGAACCATCTATTAGAGCTGAAAGCACTCTTCCATCATAGATGTGCATTGTTCACTCTTGCCAACACTATTCCATGATAGATGTGCATTGTTCACTATTGCCAACACTATTCAAATCGTTGATGTGCATTGTTCACTCTTGCCAACACTATTCCGCCGCAGATGTGCATTGTTCACTCTTGCCAACACTATTCCGTCGTAGTTGTGCATTGTTCACTCTTGCCAACACTATTTCGTCATAGCTGTGCATTGTTCACTGTTGCCAACTCTGTTTGCTGCTACAGCCTAACACCAATCATAGGCATTCTTGTAGAGTTCTGTCCACACTGACAAATTCCTAAGACATAAATCTATCAATTCATGCAAGACATAAGGTGATGAAATCTGATAAAACGCACACATTAACATGGCTTATAAATATAAGCTTATATGATACAGTATGTGTAGTCCACTCTCACTCTTTTCACCTATGACATTGCTGGAAAAGTAGTCCGATGACCGTACACATTCTTGTTGGGTTTGTGGCATCTGTATTGCATCCTGTTGTTGACGTCTTTGTCCTGTCCTGTCTTTGTTTGTTGCCAGTGGTGTTGAGGGTGGTTTCCTTCACCCATTGGGCTGGCACGTCATATAAGTGAAATACCCTTGAGTACGACGTTAAACACCAATCAAGCAAACAAATGCATTTCATCAATCAACGCAATATGGTCCCCATTGCATAATTTTTCCATATTCACCCCTACATAATAACTTACATTAAGAAACCCATTGAATTGCATTTCATTTAATTCTGCAAACAAAAATGGCCATCACTCAAATTCAGGTATTTAAACTTTAAACTTCACTTGTTCTGTTAATACCATAAAACTGGTTGTATTTCACTAGATTACACAACAAATATGGCCAACATTGCATATTACACCAAAATGGTGATAAAAAACCATAACTTTTACTCTGGTTTTTTAAAGAAAAAAATAGATCTCAAACAAAAGTAGGAAAAGGTGATTTAACTGGGATAATGAGCATATATTTTTTTTAAAAAGCCCCTACTGGTGGACCTACTCAGCTTGTTCAGTATTATATAACATTGCAAATTTCCATTTATCCACAGGATCCCACTTGAATCCTGCATAATCTTGAATAATGCAACCAAATACAAACGCCTGATAAATCTATGTGACCTAGGTTGGAAAGCATTCAGATTATTTTGGATACACATAAATCTGAACGAGAGCCATTCTTGATTTCATTTTTTCCATTATCAGGTTTGACTGTGGAACGGGAATGGCTGTATTTAAAAGTCAAACCAATGTAACTTTAAAGGAATGGAATACAGTGTGGGCACAAAGGGTAGATAACCACGGCTGGCTGAAACTCAATGAAGAAATGCCCATAGAGGGAATGGCAAAGGTAAGGGTCAGATGCACAGGAATGCATACAAACTGGCGTACCTGCTGAATTGTGTTTACTACAGAAATACCCCAAACATAATAATTTCTACACAAAAATCAGATATTAAAATTTGCACAGATTGATTCTTAATCTCCCCTTAATCTTGCAATTTATGATTCTTCAACATATTTAAAAATTAAACTTGAATTTTTAATCTTAGTGTTTTTGCATCCACTTTAGGGCAATTACACCCGTGTCACCCTAAGGGAGGATTTATATCTTGGTGGGTACAAGCACATGGAAAAGATTGGGGTTCGTGTTGGAACAGACGAGGCATTTGTGGGATGTGTGGAGGAAATCTGGATAAACAGTTATAAGTATGACATGAGGAAGGCTGATACAGTCGGGGACGCCATTCATGGGCTTAATGTAGGTGGGTACATTTAAACTTTGTCTATAGCTATTTTTGATTCAACAAAAAGATAAAATGTCATTTTGCACCAAGTAAGTATGTCCGGTAGACCTTAAACAAAAGATACCCATGTTTAATTTTATATCTATATTTGCTTTGTTAAACAAGGATATAGAAACAGTGAAGTAGTTGTTATGTTATAAGGCCTGCAGTCATTGTTAAGTGGTAAGCGTTTCTGCCCTGCTTCGATATACCATTCACAGTTGCTGGACCGTTCACAGTTTTCTGTCTACCATCAGGTGCTTATTTGAATGAGTCACAAGATATGGCTTTGTGAATCATAAAGGTGGTTTTTACAAGGTTTTCTCTAGGTTTTCCACCATATTTAAGCAAGGAACTGTGTGAAATGGACAAATCGTTGTCATATAAGTGAAACACCTATGAGTACAACGTCAAACCCCAATGATCAAATAAACAAATAAATAAACAGCATGGTTTCTTACAGGTGTATTAACAGGCCATTTTGTTGTAACATAAAGTTAAGAAAAAGATAGGTTATTGCTGGCTTTAATTGCATGGTTATGTGGGGGTTTCTTTCATCCATCAACAAATGGAGAATTAATGGAGGGTGGGCGGGCTGGGGTGGGCGGGCTGGGGTGGGTAAAATAGTGTCTGGTACCAACTTTTTTTTCCTTGGGTGGGAGGGGTGCATAACAAATTGAATATGTGATTTCTGTATATTTATTCTACCGGTATTCTCCCTATAAATTGGGGTCAATGACATTTATTTACAACAACAAGGCATGATGCTTCACATTTTAGGGGTGAGGTTCGCGTAAATATTTAGGTATGGAGTAATTGCTATCACATTTTAAACCTGTATCAATAAATTAATTAAACACTTGTTAATCATTTAACACTTGGTGTATACGTCATTTTTCAAATTTATTATCTCGTTACTTAATTATTTCATCCATTTTTCTTTGTTTCTTCCATTTACATGTATGTGTGTTTTAACTAACTTCATCAATCATTTGTGCTCTCTGGCTTAGGGCAGTGTGTTTAAAGAGTAGCAATTCTGTCTTTACTTCACTGGAGGAAGATTAACTTTCCAACAGTATCAAACACCTCATATTTTATGGTTGTGCTAGTGTCAATTATTATTGGAATATACCCCTGTCATATAAGTGAAATACTTTAAATCTTGGCTTGAAACACCAATCAATCAATTAATCAATCGTTTGTATGTTTGTTGTAGATGAATGTAGTCACAATATCTGTGGAGAAGTTCAGTGCTCTAATGGTGGGAAGTGTGTGGTGAGATCGGCTGATAAACATGTCTGCCTGTGTCCGTTGGGGACAGGGGGCCCACTCTGTGAATATAGTAAGTCTATTTGTAAAACTTCTTTGAGCAGCATTTAGAAGCAGGGAGAGTATAATAACAAGATTTGTATTGGTATACAATTTTTAGGTTTATTAACTCAGAACTTGTCTATCCATAAAAACCTTATTATTTTATTTGTAAAACCATTGAGATTTGGGCTGAATTACACAGAGAATTTTGTTTTCTTAAGTCAAAATGTTCAAGGGCTCTCAGATTTCTCAGTTTTGAATTTAGCTTTTTAATATTTGAGCATTTTTATAATAATGTTAGTGAGTAATAATAACAAGTATAACCTTAAAATTAAATTAAAACAATTGGCGCAAATTTCAAATTTGGTATTTTCACTCGGAAACTGCTTTGTGGAATTGGTCCCTGAAATGGCGTTCCATCATGATTTGGTGCAAGCAAGTCTGAATACTGACCAATCATATGGCAATCCGAGCATTTTTCACTAACTCAGTCTTATCATTACACACCATCCCATTGGGTGCCTTCAAGTTCCCATGCAGGCAGCCAATCAAATGCCATCATTCTGCTCTGTCTGCCAAGAGTTGTAATGTAGATTAGCTCGAAATTAGCTGAATTAAACTCTTAGCTAGGGAAGATGCATCAATGTCAATGCTACAGGAACTAAGCTGTATTAACACAAAGCTGATCTTTTTAACCTACATGCTAAATAACCTACAATGATAGTATAAGTACAACAGGTTTTTAATATGTCTGTTTGTTGGAGGGAGCTTTCTGTTGCCCTGCTTCTGCAGAGCTAAGGGGCAAAACAGTCTTATCCCGCAATGTTAAAGCATAGGCAGCCTGTCCTCCATTGCCATTAAGTGGCAATGTCATTTCGCTATGAGACGTCAGTCTGTTGTTGTAACATCATAACTCAAAACCTTCGTATTTGCCCCAATTTTCATATGCCCCAATTAGCTCCAATTGTGTTCATGTTTTATATAACAGGACTTTCTTTACTTGAAATAGGAGACAACCACACATGTAAAGTGGAGCTTATCATCCTGTGTTGTACCATATCAACACATAAAAGATATCAAATGTAGGCTTTATTTGTAATCGTTAAATTAATGTTTAAATAAAGAGGAAATGAATCTCCATTGCTTTTTATTTCTACGCACGGCCAATAGAAGCAATGTGCCATGTTATTTTCTAACTGTATAGATGTATGTTAAACTGCCATCAACCAAAATGCTACGGTCACACTCTGGCTAAGGGCAGTTTGTGTGAAGAGTTGCAATTCTGGCTTTTAACTTAGCACTGGAGGAAGATTAACCATCAAACTATATCCAAATACTTCACATTTGATGGTTGTGTAAGAGTCAATTATTGTTGGATAACACTGATGTCATACAAGTGAAATATCCTTAAACACGGTATGAAACACCAATCAATCAACCCATCTTGCTAAGCGCATTATATTACAACCCTGAACAAGGTTGTACCAGAAAAACTTATTTTGCCATTTCAACAAAATGCTTCCCATATGTTTATAATGGTTGCAATAGTGTGGTAATTGCTCTAGAAGTATGCCATAGCAACTGCAACACCCTTTTGCACAGGGACAGACCCACTGAGAAAGGAGGGAGGTGTAGGGACGTTGAAGCAGAGATGTGCCTTTTTCTTTTGCCTTGGGAAAAAAAACTTATCTGCCGGCCCTGCACAGCGCTTAACACTGCCATCATTCAAACTGTATAATCTTGTTTATTAGAGGGAAAAAATAGTGTTACATCATTAAAATGAGATCTGTTTGACCTTGTTTCAGATTTGACAATCCATGTTCCATCCTTCAATGGCCATTCTTTTATACGTTATAAGGGTCTAAGTAGGACGACCTTGACCTACACAGAAATTGAGATCATCCTGAAACCACAACAACGTAATGGTTTGATATTGTACAATGGGTATACAACAGACCGTAAAGGAGATTTCATCGCTCTTGTGATGAGAGAGGGACACATAGAATTCTCTTTTGATCTTGGTACTGGACCTGCGACTTTGAGGTACTGCTTTATCCAATTATTCAAAATTTGTCTCTTTAGTTTTCTTGGCACCTCCTGCCCATCGAGATGACAGTCATTATTTGCCTTTTCAGCTACAAAAGCTCAATTTTTTATTGAAATTTATTGTTTAATTTAGTTTTTATTTTAAACACAAAGGGTTTCCAAATGTATCAATGATGCTTTAAAAGTTACTGTTTGAATGATTTTGAAACTGCTGTTCATTATTTTGCTGTATGTATGCCATGCTATCTTGTGTCACACCTGCCAACACTGGGTATTTCAGAGTACATGCTGGTTAAAGGGAGCTTTCTGTTGCTCTGATGCTTTCAAAGCTAAAGAGGAACAGGAAGTTTATCTGTTTGTGAAGTCTTTGTATTTCCTGTGAGTGTCCTGTATTTGCACTGTAATGTAATTGTTTGTTGCCAGTGGTGTTTGGGGTGGTTTCTTTCACCTATTGGACTGGCATGTGAGTGAAATAGCCTTAAGTAAGGTGTTATACCCCTCTGAATCAAAGAAACTGAATCCATTGAGGAAAAAGTAGTAGGAAAAGCAATAGAAAATGAGCAAAATAAATTTATTGAAGAAAATTCACATTATCAAAAGTTATTCTTTAAGGTCATTCAATACTCAAAAAGATCATTTTAAAAGAAGAAATACCCAAAAGGGTCAGAAAATACTTCTTAAAAAATAAGGGTCAATAAGGGTAACAGCCCTGTGTTTTCTTCATGCACGAGATTGTCTTCTATGTTCTTACTGTTTGTTTCCAGCTAAGTTGAACAGGATGTCCTTTAATTGCATTCAATAGGCCTGGAACTAAATCATATCAGTTAAATCAATAGGGCAAGGCTCAACTTATTCAAATTCACATGTATTTGTGTTTATTATTATCTTCCATTATCTCCGCAACAAAATATCAAATGAATTTTGTCCACAGGAGTTTAGCGCCTGTAACATTAGACGAGTGGCACTATGTGAGGGTCTATAGGACGGGGATGGATGGCGTTCTCTATGTAGACAATCAGGAGAAGGTAGAGGGGCTCTCGAAGGGGGCTTACACTCAACTCACACTTCTTTTACCCTTATTTGTTGGGGGCCACGAAAACCTTGATCACGTCTCAAAGCATGTCAACATGACACAATCGTTCAAAGGATGCATGCAGAAGGTAAGAAAAGGCATTTTAACAGTTTTTTAATCACATTGATTGATCAGTGATAATCACCCCAGATTTTTCACTCATACAACAATGATGTTTTTTAACAATACAAGGCCACACTAATAAAACTACAACCTGTAAATAATAAACATATACATGTGGTCCAGCAATACAAGTGTTTGGATAAGTTAAAAATATAATTTTCTTACATGAATGCAGGGGGTTTTATAGACAAAAAATTTTCATCTAACTTAATTTGATATTGCCTAAAACTCAATATTTTTAGAATGCCTTCGGCGCACAAAATGCATTAACACTCAACTTTTCATCGTCAATTAAATAAACCCAGTTCTCTGTTGTAATCATGGCAAATATATGACTCCAAATTATAAGAAAATAAAACAATCTCGACAGATGTTTTTCAGCAACAGCACCAAAAATGAGTTGCCTGTTTTGTTACCATTAAATGACATTGTTCAGAAAGATAACATAACTCAGTCTTTAGCCTATAAAGATTTATTTTTATTTGACCAATTGCTATATCCGGCCTGTAGATGTTTTGTACATGACTTAACTTTGTAAGTCTTCCTGTGCACGTGTCTGGTGTTAGTTTATTTCCTGCCCTCAACTTGTGAACTTTGAACTCTAAACAGAGGCTGTATTGAGATGTCATTGTGTATAACACTTAACATGCTGTAACATTCGACCCTAATTCATTGTGGTATTATGAGATCTTTTATTTGTGGTTTCCTGTTAATTTTCTGCCCTGTTTTAATCAACAGAACCGTGACGTTTTGCCAAATTACAAATTTACACTGTTGTCACATTTGTCTGAAGTAAGAGGCATTGTGATGCAGGTGTCATCATAAGTCCAGTAACTAAAAGTATGAAACTCAGTGTTCAGAAGTGTGGAGGGCATTGTTTTAATATTTTATTAACGTATCATTACACTGGCCACCAAGTACATGAGCTACAACATGTCATGACATTTTTGTATAAACTAAAATGAGCAAGTAACCATTATTTGGGTGTGTTTTAAGAGAACAGGCTATACATATGTAGAAACCTGAATTTGCAATAAGACCATGTGCTGTAATTTTATATTTTTACTTCAAATATTGTAGTGGGTTTTGTGTTCTGTGATTTATCTTGTAATGGGGTAGACCAGTGAGTTAAAGATGAGATAAGTCTGTTACTCCTATAACTGGCAGACATGCCTTTGTTCTTGAATGATATCATTCAGCTGAATATCGATATCATCCAGCTACTGTTAGGCAATGAGAAAGGTGGAACTGCCTGTTCAATGACTAACACAGTTATCTCCCTTCCTAGCCCCTAGCCCACCACATTGGTTGTTGCCAGTGGAAAGTGAGGATGTTGTTTTCCTTCACTGTAAACTGAAACAATAGTATTAGGATGATCCAGAATATGACATAGCTTACGGCATAAAACCGTTAGCATATAATCAATTTAAGTGTTATTTTGGGGGTTAGGTTTAGTGTTTATCCTAATGCAGAAGATAGAATTCGGGTTCTGTCCAACATGATGGACATGCCTTAAAGTTGCATACTCTAAAAAGATTTTTATGGCCCGCAACTGGGGCTCAGTGCTAGCGTATGCGCTTACTAAACTGAACCTGCTTAGATGTACCTTTCACTGGGTTGAGTCTGCCTGTAGACCACCAGGCATATGAGCGAGTCGTATGTTGTGGCTCCGGGGGTGGCTTTTACAAGATTTTCTACCGTAAAAAGTCTAGGTGAAGTGGACAATATGTCGATATAAGTGAAATACCCTTGAGTACAAAGTTAAACCTCAATCAAACAAACAAACAGTTAATACATGTATTTATTTTTGAATATATGCTTGTAGGTTATAATCAATGAGAAGCCATTAAAGTTAATAGCAGAGGCAGAAGATGGTGTGAATGTGGGTAACTGTGAACACCCGTGTGTAGGGGAACCCTGTGTTAATGAGGGAGCTTGTGTACCTGAACACGGAGACTACCATTGCTTGTGTCCATTGGGATACACCAACACTAATTGTGAAGACAGTAAGTTTGCTTTCTCAATTCATCTGCTTATACTTTTATCCAGCCCTCTGGCTAAGGGTAGTTTGTTTGAAGAGTAGAAATGCTGTCTTTACCTACAAGTAGCACTAGAGGAAAATTAACTTTCCAACATTAAAGAAACCCTTCACATCTTTGTTGTGCTATTGTCAATTATTGTTTGAATACAATATAAGTGAAATATCCTTAAGCATGGCGTAAAATTCCACTCTATCAACCTATAATCCGCCAATAATTTCAGAGATATTAGTAACTCAAGAATAACCTGACAAGGATTTTTTTGTAAGCGTATTTGTGCTGTTCTTGCTTTATTGGACCTGTCAGTCACATCATGTGATGGTTGAGTCTATATGAATTTAATCATTTTAATATTGAGGATCTGATCAAAGACTTTGCATTTAAATAAAGGGAGAAAATTTTAGATAAAGTGAAAGTTTTTCTATAAGTTTAGTTTCATTTTGACAAATAAAATTATATTATGTGGTTTATTATTGTATATATTTAAGAGTATATATACATGGGAGCATCAAAATATTTTATGTGCATCTTTGGGCCTCACATAAGCAAAGCACTCCTTGTCAAGCCTGTATTAACACATCTGCCGTGTTTATTTTCAGTTGTTGGTGAGCCTATCACAGTGCCAAAATTCCAGGGATCAAGTCATCTTAAATATACCAACACAAATATCATTAAACGGTAAGACTACATATCAATTGCTCAAACCACAACATGTCACAACATACCCCAGTATAGATTCAACAAGATTATATATTGTTCTTTTCTAACGGAATTACTCCGGACATTGCAGAGCTTAGCTGGCTTATCAACTTAAAATGTTGCTATTTTCAAACTTATATTTCTTATTTTAGAACGGAACTGTGAAAGGGACATTGTCAGATAATAATAAAAATAAGCCAGCCACTCAATGTTGTTATTTCTCTGATTAATATTTGTAGTGTTGTTTAAATGTCTCTAATTAATGTTTGTAGTGTTGTTGGTAAGAAGATTGATATCCAGATGAACGTCCGACCGACCGGACAAGACGGTCTCTTATTTTGGAGTGGACAAGTACCTTTCACCTCGACCACAGATTACTTAGCTATCGGATTTAATGATGGGTCTTTACAGTTCAGATACAACCTCGGCTGTGGAGAGGTCATTGTTCAACACAACACGTCAGACCTATTTAATGGAAATATACATGCTATTAGGGCACAGAGGTAAAAAAAAATTTCCACTTTTGATTTAATGGCTGGCATTTACATTGTGCTTTCAAGTGGTGGGGAAACACATTAATCTATTTTGTCAGTTAACGGTAACTTTTTGTGCAGTGGTGCTCTCAGAGCTAAGGGGCAACTCAAAAATACTTTTTTGTGGGGTGTAGCGTTGTAAAATTTGTCTTCATGCACTGCTCCAGGTTTTTTTGCTATTATGATTGGCTTATATCTTGTCATTATTTATTTACAGTGACATCCAGAGGGATTTTGTTCAGTTAATTTGCTGGCATATGATAAAACTTATTATGATGACTGTGCTATAAAGCTTTCATCAAAAAGACTAGGAAGTTATTTGTGTACTTTTTGACATTTTGTTTTTTGTTGGTAATATCAAATAAAGTATTTACGGCTGCTGAACTATTAGACCTGATGCGATTTATGAAGGCGACTTCTGGACCTAATTATTTTGAAGGGGAGAAAAAAAGGAATCTCGAACTATAGTCTGTAATCAGCAGTTTACCAAAAGTTTGCTTAAATTTTGTGGGTAACACTCAGAACACTATTTTCTCTTATATCCTACCATCTTGTAATCAGTGTCTATTTCTCTCCTCAGAGTTGATAGGAATGCCTACCTGAGCATCGACGGCACAGAAATCTATGAGGCTACTTCCCCTGGAAAATGCAAATATCTCAACACAAATAACGAGCTTTTCCTAGGTATGTATTTATGCAACTCATACCTCCTATATCAACAACAATGAATAGAGCAATATAGACAATGATAAAGCCTCCACATTTAATGAAAGAACTGGCTTACGACCTCTGGCATGACAGATTGAGTTTTATAAGTTTTGAACGACTTTTGAGTTTTGGTCGGTTGTCAAAGCAAAAACTATATAGATTTTTTATAATGATTCAAAATTCTGAGATGAAACATTTTATTTTTTTTTCTATACCGGACAATCTAGCAGTTCACTCCTCTTTTTATTATTACGCCTACTCATTTAATATGTTTATAGAGTTAATTATGTATATCTCCTAGCTATTGGGCCCATGGCTGTGGTTTTGTGGTTAGCCTGTTAAGAGTACTTATCATACTTCAATTTATTATTATTATTTTTAATTTATTATTATTAATGTACTGCTCACACTCTTGAGTCCTTCTGTCAACATCAGATACATGTATCTGAGTGAGTCACATGATGTGGCTCAGCCAATCACAGGGGTGTTTTTTTTAATGACATATCGTCTATGTTGAATCCTTGATTAATCTGCATATTGAGCTCATTATGCAAGGTTTGATGATCCTGCACATGTTAAGGAAAGACAGAGTTTTCCTAAAAACAATGGAATCACTGACAGTCATTTTAAAATAAAAGATTAAGATCTAGAATTTGGAGCTAAAAGCATATTTGATATCTTTTATTAGTTATTCTAGTTTTAGAAAGAAAAAAAATTGCATTGTCAGCGAGAATAGCTCCTTAGTGAGGAAGTGATAATTGTTATAAAACCGACATTAACAAAGAGTATATTTAATCCGTTATATTCTTCTTTTTTTCTTTAAAGATCAATTTTTGATATGAGTTTGTCTCTTTTCTTTACAAGGTGGAATGACTGATGTAGCCCACAATACGCGACAGAAGTTTACGTCTGGTCTCCAAGGATGTATTTATAAGCTTGTTCTGGGCACAGATTACGAAGTGAATTTGATTGGTCAAGCAGATAGCGGTCAAAACATGGAGCAATGTCATTGAAATACATGTTAATAATGTTTTAGAAGAAGATGACATGGGTTCATGCCCAGCAATGGTTGTGGGGGTCAGCCGTCTGTTTTTGGAACTTTATGTGACACAGGTCACAAGATACCATCATGGCATCATGTTCTTTAATTAATTAAACTTCATCCTCAAGGAATCTCATGTGTATTGAAAACCAATATTGTGTGAGTCTTTGATTGGTTCCAGGAATCTAAAGAGTGCTAAATGTCTGTATAATAAGCCATGCAGTTAGTTAATAACTTCAAATCAGGACTTTTAAACTTGATTGTTATGTCACTTGCACCACAAAAATATGAAACACAAAAAAAGTATTTCATTATATAGATATTCTTCATGTAAAGAGAGTCTCCTGTTGCCCTGGTGCTCTCAGAGGTAAGGGTCCGCATAGACGGATCATTTAGTGATGTCTTTGTGTTATGTTCTATGATTGTCCTGTCTTGTCTTTGTTTGTTGCCAGTGATGTGGGTGTGATTTCTTTAATTCATTGGGCTGGGATGTCGCTGTACCAGTGAAATAACCTTAAATACAGTGTTTAGCCCCAAACAAACAAACTATATGTGTTAAATTGTACATGTAGCACTTTTTTTTAGGGGACCCCCCTCAGGATGGCAACCTTCATTAGTAATTTTATCAATCTTATTGATTCTCTTTGGGCAACTTTACGAAGTCTAGTAATCAGAATGTTTTTCATTGTATCACATTATTTTATCAAAGAGCATGACTTTTTTTAATCACCCAAAGCTTTTTTAGCTTAGATTTCACAAATAACTTTTCATCATTTTATTCATATATTTTCTATTGATCTCTGAAACCTTACATAATGTGTATAGATTGGAGCTACATGTACGGTTTGGTGGCAGTTGTTTAGCATGGCATAATTTATCATAAACTAGGTTGGGTCTAAACTAAACATTTCAATATTTGAATGAAGGCAGACAGGAGATTACCAATCTCTTTTGTTCTTTAAGGATGAAATATGTACATAAATTAAACTGATTTTGGGTCAATGGTACTCATACTGTAAAACTAAATTGATGTTTGTTGACATACAGTATTGTGTACCATAAGTCTTTTAACATTTGACCCATTCTTTAATTCTGTAGCCCGTTTATAGCTGTTTGGAAAACCCTTTACAATTATCCCATCATTTCAGGATATATGGCCATTTTTGAAAAAAGTATGGTTTTCTTTCAAATAAAAGCAAAATTTTTGTAAATTCTATTGCAGTGTTTCATACATTTAATATTCTAGCATTCCACTTTCTGTTCCAAATTTCCATTTATTTTCTAGGACTTCCAATGTGTTGCTATTCGTCTGACTATTTGCAAAGCTTGATGACTTGTTTAGATTAGATGGTTATTCAAATAGTATTGTTGTTTTGTACATAGTTTATGAGTTACTCAAAATTTAAACATCATTCTGTGTATAGTTTGGTTTTTTTTTTGGTTTTATTTCTTGTTCTTTGAGATATTTATTAAATCATGTTTCTTGTAATTTTTAGAACAACACTTTTACATATGTGCTGAAAATCAAAAATCATTTGTGCAAGTTTCAATATTTTAGTTTATGGATTTGTTGAAACTGTTATATAGTTTTGATGCATCGCTTTGTAAATTCACATTGTTTACTTTTCTTTTCGCTACTTTATAATGCTTACGATAGGATATTTGTTTATAAAGAGACTGGGTGTGGTTGGTTACCAGGCCAATGAATTCATCCATTTATACAGCCCTGACATAATTAATAATGGTGATTTATAATTGTAAGGATTTCCCAATTCCAAGATCACAAGTATGTTGCGGTTGTGTTTAGATTGATTGATTGATTGATTGATTGTTGTTATACACCATGCTTTAGAATGTTTAAAAAAGTAGTCATTTCCATGAAGGAGGGAAATTTGCCAAACAAAAATTAATTTATTAATTATTAGGTTTTAATTGGGGGATATTTTGTTTGTTATATCCATGCTTAAGAACATTTCATTTATATGATGGGAATAGCTAATACAATAATAAAATGTTAATTGTTTTGCACTGTTGAAAAGTTGATATTGATACCAAATGTATCACAGCATTCAGATTACAAAACGGTGTTGGACAGTAGTTTATTGAACACATAAAAGTTGGTATGTGTAAAAACTTAAAATTACACGGTTAGAAGCGCTCAAACTCTGTATCTCTAGATAAGGCTACATGATATGATGGACGATCAGAGATACAGAACTCTGCATCTATACCTATGGTCAAAAGAAAGATTATGGTGACTAGTATTATTAAAATTAACATTGTAATTAATTCATGTCCCTTACATGTGTGTGGTTTTTTTTCTCAATTGTGCAATAATGTAAATGCTGCATAAGACCTTCATGGAGTAGTTATAATCCCAATATGCATAGTAAATGGTAAAGCTGTTCACCAATTTGTTTCCATTCTCCTATTAAAACATTGTTGTTTGTCTTTTTGAACTTACTGCTTTTACGGTTGGAAAGTACCTTGAGACATTATCTCCAAATAAGGAAAATGGGCGTGTCCAAATGACATGGCTGAAATCAACATTAGTGATTGACAGCTTTTGATATACGATACAACCATTGAATATTATATTTATGTTAGAACGATTGCTGTATTTGTGGTGAATTGATTGTGTAATTTTTAATAGCACTATGTTTATTGTAAATACATTTTGTGTTAACCTCGGCTGAATTCGGAAGTATAAATGGGTGTGTCTTCCATGTCATTTCAAACAAGTTTTATCTGTCAAGTGTAATCCGGTTATGTTTGTTTAATTTCTTAGGAATTGAACAATTATATCAGGTATCTCTACCTATTGTTGATGTTATAACTGTCATAGGCCTATAATTGAGGAAAGTCAAGTTATTTTACACCAGAGACCGGTTGTCAGTTAAGTTATTAACTCGAACTGCCTAATATTCCACAGTCAATTCACATATAAAGTTTTATTGTCTTATTGTACTTGAAGTAACACATTACTTTTTCGAGTTATGGGAAAATTGTTATTAAATATACCCAATTAAATGTCAAATGGACTGAACACTGTTGATCTTCATATGTTAGAAAATGAACTAGCTAAATTTGTATTATGAGTGAAGGGGGTGGGGGGGGGGGGGGGGGGTACTTATT
>JARFOD010091550.1:0-32950 GCA_031763545.1 Mopalia muscosa | reverse complement strand
TCTACCATTTCTTGCGCAATGAGTCATATGGCACTATGAAAGTCCACCAAAAGTCACAATGCCGTTGGGACAGGGTATTGGCTGGTTTCATACTTCTACTTGATAGACTTATGATATAACCCATATAAACCTGTTTCCTGCATGACAACTTCCTCAATTATTAGTCATTATAAATAGAAAGAGAGTTTGGCATTCATGGGTAAGTCGTATGCTTTGTGACCATCTGTTCAGGACTAAGCATGGTTTGGTCCTGGGTCCAATGTACGTTATGGGAAGGTAGGTATAAGTGAGTGTACTTTATGAGTGTCTGATCAATGTCGTTCATTCATCTTACTTGTTCCTCCGTATTGTTCTCTTTCTGTCTTGGATGAAGCTAGTCGAAATGAACACAAGACTTGCTTTATTTGTTTTATTTGGAATTCCATCGAACTTGATATGAAGGAGTAGCAGCTCAGTTGGTCAAATAAATAAGACACTTTATGTCTTTTGCAACAAACGAGGGTAAGACAGGACAATCGCAAGACAGGACAATCGCAAGACAGGACAATCTCAAGACAGGACAATCGCAAGACAGGACAATAGTAAGACAGGACAATCACAAGACAGGAGGACAATCACGATGCGCCTACCAAAGATACCACAACTGGTCGGCTCAAATTTGTGTTTCCCCTTATCTGTTAAGGGACCATGACAACATGAAGATCATTCAAACAACCTTTTCTAGACCTATTGTATAAATAATGTTCCTCCAGTGTTAAGTAAAGCTGCCTGTCTTAACCTGAAACATACTGACCTCAGCCCGAGGCTCGAATACTTTGACGGTTGATTTCGGGTCTGACTGTACTTGTCTGTTGTCTGTGCAATTAAAATGTTCCATTCGTGATATAAATACTTCAGTTAGTGTTTATGACGTGATGGAGGTTTTGTCAATGGTGTGTAATAAATAGGGACTGTATACTTTTTGATGATGAAGAACATATTATTTTTTGTGATAATGTTGGAATTAATTGTGAGTTTGTGATATCAGATAGTCAGATGTTTTTAGTGTTTAGTCGTGTTTTGTAGTATATTTTGTGGTCTTTTCTAGTGTTTTGTTCTGTGGTCTTTTCTAGTGTTTTGTGTTGTTTTGTAGTGTTTTGTCGTAATTTGGAATGTTTTCTGGTCTTTCGTAGTGTTTTGTTTTGTGGTGTTTGTAGTGTTTTGTCCTCTGTCCATTGTCCACGTTCAATGTTCCAGATCTAAACGCCAGTCAGCCGATGTACGGACAGCAGAGTATCTAGCATGGATTGCATTAGGAGGAGGAGATGAGTTAGGCCCCGGATGTGAGGATATAGCCTGTGGTATTGTTGATGTAGATAAAAGGTAATTTGTAACTTCTTGTTTCAGGAGATCAATACAACTGTTAAACTTTAATGCTAACGCAAATCTCTTGCTTCCTCGAATTTCTCAGATTAAAGCGGACATCATCGGATCAACGTATCGCTGAGCTCCAAGCTCTAATAGCTATGTCACGTGGGGGAGCCATTGTGGGTCACGGACAAATTGACCCCTACAAAATGTATGTATGACAACCAATCAAAAGGACCCGCTTCATCACCCTTATCCGTGATTCCTCACCCTTGATATCCACCCTCAGATCAGTGTTTCATGTGCTTTTACCTTACAACCAATACGCGTTAAGTACGAATCAAACACATTTAAAATGATTGTACCCATGATCAAATAATTACCAATAAGATTGAAGATTAAAATAGTGAATCCTGAAAGTCTTGCTAGACTTTTTTTTTTAGTCTTTTATTCAAAGCATTAATTACATTATTGAAAACAATTACTTCGAAAAATCAATGACAAATTGTTAAATATGAACCCTAATATTTTTTTCCGCGAGCATATCCCGAAATTACAATGAAAATTCAAATATATTTTCTGTGAGCTTATCGCTAATTTACTGACAACGTGTTGCATAGTAATGGAATTGTTACAGCAGACTAAGTTCAATACTGTGAGGTTTCTTGTTTGGGTCGTATGTTGGAGTAACGTGTAAATTTCAGCGAAGTACTTAATTTGGCTCAGCCCCGAGTGTTAGATCAAATATAGACGGAATTAATAGCGAGCATGTAAATGTCCTGTCAGAACTTGAAAACATGCTTATTTCTCGAAAGACTTGTTGCATTTTTTAAACGACTATGTCGGCATAATATTTTTGTAAAATTAATCATCCTTTTGGTTTAAGTTATATTGGTATCCTAGTAAATAAACTAATTATCTGGCTTATAGACACTATATTTAGATAAATAAAGCACCAAAAATGCACGTTTTTTGTCTTTCGACATTAATTTGATAAGCCATTAGTTTAGCCAAAGTTATAATTGTAATCCTGAGTATGTTTGTCATTCGTACATAATAGTCCATACTATATGTTGCGTCCCAATGCGCTTACAAAATTTGTTACCTTTAAAATCACCCCCAGGCGTCCAGCAAGACCGTATGTTGTAGGCAGTCTAGTAGATGCAATACTAAAATATTCAATTAGCTACCGTTTCTTTTGCAATCTCTGTGAGTAAACTTGGGTCACCAAAGGTAAGGTATGTGTTCTAATTGCAATTGAGAAATTCTGAACTTCAAGTTCTAGTCCAACCCTTTCTAATTTGGGGTAAGTCTATGCTATTTGTTTCTGCCATAATTAAATAGATATCCTGTAAGTCCATTCTTACCTTTGTTCTTCAATGTAAGTCTATGCCACCTATTCCTTCTCCTTTTCATCTCATTGTCTTCAATTAAAAATATATTGTCCCACTACATATCCCATTTTCTCGATTACTTGTTCAATATAATATACATGTATAATACGTTAAGCCTGAATCTGAAGCTTGAAACCTTCTATCTATGCTTTAAACAGTACTCGCCATTCTACCCGTCTAATTCAACGTGTTTGGTACCCAACTTTCGCTCCAATCCGCCTGTAATTTGTACAATGTTTAAACAACTTCTTAAATATACAAAGCAACACTGCTTACATAAAGAATTAATAAGTTATAGATCCATTTATTTGTTAAATTCAATAACAATTTACTCTTTAAGTTATTAAGTTGTTGTTAATGAGTCAATTATGTTAGTCAGCCATGGATACGCTCTGTTTTTTTTTTTACTCTTTTTTAAATGCCAATTTGATATTTACGAACTTCTTCTGTCACATACATCTTTATATTTTATATTAAAGATATCATAAAATACTTTTGGTTGACATTTAAGTAATAGAATGTTCATAATTTAAGTGTGTGATTTTATGATTTTATTCCAAAGTTGTCAAAAAATGGTTTTCAGACTTTGGAATCGTGTACAGTAGGACACGTTCTTTCTGAGTAAAGATGGTCCATTTCTTTTACAGGAACATTAATACGGCAATGAAACCTTTCGTGTGTCCAACAAGAAATGGATGTTCGCTAGCGTTTCATATCAGATATCAATGGCCAAAGCGTTTTGTTCGGCTGTCGTGTTGGCTTTTATATCCCAACCACTATAACTGTTCCATTAGAGACCCATTACTGACCAGAGAACGTTATTTCATACTGCCAGTGTGAATAAACTGAGGCAAGACAATACAATAAAGGAGGTATCTTGTCTTAAATCCATTTCTGGACACTCTGTGACTACGTGAAATCACAGCAGTGTAAAACGTTCAGAAACACTATCCCTTGTATCTTTAGAATCTATTCACATCTCTTTTAAGTAATACACGAAGCTGTGGCCTTCCTTCGGGGGTAATGTTCACATCTTGCACTGATAATTTTGTCAGAATGGACTTTAACCCAACAAGAAAATCAAGATTACATTTGCATTCATAAGTAATATTCTACGTTACTATTTCAATGTTGAATTGCCAAGAAAACAATAAAATAAATATTCGCGTTGGCTTTCTGAAAATATTCATGATTGTCTCAGGTCGATCCGAAAATAAAATGATGATAAAATATCGGGTGTACTCTAAACGGTTCAGTTTGCAATATTACGTAACCAGCATATTATCCTTTGTTTTTAGTGGCAAAAAGAAGCGAGATGCTCGACTCGGAGACAATATTTCTGACATTCAGCGATTCCGACTTTTGAGGACGATTTACAACAATATGAATGACCAATCATGAGGCAGTCGTAGGTAAGACTTTGTCTACTTTATTGCTTTTCACTCTGTACGACTTATGAACATTGCCACCGTTGTCGTATAAAGCAGGTATGCACATGGACACATACAACATTCATCAATACATCTTATACAGGGGGTGAAGCCGTAAACATCAACCAGTAGCGGAAAACCAATACATGACTCCTTGAAGTAAGATTTACCAGTATTGTCCGTGGCTGGGTAGTTCTCCTTATATGTACCATTCAGAGATTCCAGTTCCCCAGTGAACTTCATGTAAAAGAGGAAGGTACATGTCGGAGGTCGAGGTGGGATTAAATGTGTGTTGGGAAGGGGGAGGGGGGAGGTAGGAGACAGGGTTGCTAGTCCAACTTGGTTTCGACTATATTTATGCTAGTCCGAATAAAAAGGGGACGCTCCCTCGTTATATAAGTGAAATACCCTTGGGTACGAATTTAAACCTCCAACAATCCTATCTTCTCCAGTCAACCTGTCCTCAAACTAATCCTTGGAAGAGATTTTGAGCTAAGGTGTCAATCCCTTGGTTAATTTGTACAATTTAAAGACAGAGTTTATCTGGTCGATGGATTGTCTCTTATTTGCATTAGTCCCACGAGTGTCCTTTATTAAAAGGAAGTAAAACAAAATGTCATTTAGATGGCATTTCTAACTCCTCTTATTTCCAGTCTTCTTGTATTGTATAAGCCGAATTGGTATGTTCAATTAGACGTGGCCCACTATTCTGAAGGCGCTTTCAGAGAGACGTCACGTGATACATCATGTATTCAGGATCATCCAAACTGTAGCGATTAATAAAAATGAATGTGGTTATAAACTATCAGTTGACTAAATAAATCATTTGTGTTGATTACAGGCGTTCCGCCGTGGACGTACGATGCCACTGGGAGGGTTTGTGAACTATGACTGTGTATAAAAAGGATTTCAACCAAGCTGCATCTATTTCCTATTTTCAATACGTTTATAGTCTGAGAAGTCAAACTGGGATTTGGGTCACAACAAGAGCATTAATGTTTGACCCATTTTTATTTGAGAGATTTCAAGACCCTTGGACTCGTTTATCAATTCCATAGAGATATAGCCAAAACTGCATTAAATCACCTGAAGTGTTTGTAAAACGGCAATGGAAGAACAGATAAAAGATGCCTGCAACATGAAGAACAATGGCGAAATCTTATCACTGTAACTGCTAATGCATCATGCTGCAACTTTGTTTAAAATGGCTTATGTGTGCCTCTTTGGAGTCATGTACAAGTTTATTAGTCATGTTATTTATTATTTATTTATCTATTTAATTGTAATGTTAAAGAGCAAGTGTACACTGTTTAATTTTTAGTAAATGCTGATTTATTTATTTCTGAAATCCAAAAGGGTCATAATAAAAATTCCTCCGTGATATCTGTTGAATATTCATCCATTTTCATTGAATTCAGTGAATTTTAATTTCATTAAAAGTCATTTATCTTTCTACAAGCTGAAGTTTTGTGTGTATCTTAAATTACCGGTTGGAAAGCAATAAGAAGATGACCGCACGGCTAGTCTGCTTTTAATCTGTGGTATTATGCAAGGTCGTTTAATGAATGATCAGTGGTGCTCAACTGACAAGGTTTCCGGCCGGTTTGACGCCAGTCGCCCGCTGTGCGGATTCCGTATAAGAGAAAGAAGGAAGGAATGCGTATAGAATTATTGTCCAAGTTTACTCTATGGCTGCCTTGATGTAAAATCATAACTCACAGCATGGCAGCTACTCAAGATCGTTTAACGCAACCTACTACAGATGTGAATTACCTGTACAAGCTGTTAGATATACCCATCAGAAACCGTTCTAAAAAATAACCTACTCCACCGGTTACACTCTAACATTCAATGTTAGTCTAAACTTGAATTGATTTTGTTGTCCTTTGAGTATATTAGTCCAAAATACGAACTTATACCCACATTTTAAAAATACAAATGGTGCTATCGACTAACACCAATTTATTCGGGGTAAACATTATCTGATTCAGGGATCAAAAATGATTTCAGTTCTTTCTAGCAAAGAGATAAGTGTTTAATCCCGGTAATTCATTCTGGTAGCTTTATTTATGTTTGAATTGAATGCAGTATTTCCTGACTAAATTGTTCAATGTACATAACAAATTATAGTTCTTCCATGACAGATTTCTGATTAAAATCAGTATAATCCCAAATGGGGTTGAGAGACGTGGTTTTGCGAGTCATATATATTTGATAATCAGGATTTTAAACTAATACACGTTTACAAATACGGATTATTTAACATATATATGGCAGATCGTCGCAATGGTAATATGACCCGAAGCCGTACAGGTAAATTAGTTTGTTATTTACCGAGGATGTCTTTCCATTTTGTCGACACCTATTATGACAATGACATTGATTCCACGTAAACAACACATCATGGCAATGGTAATGCGTTGTACACGACTCGCGGAATTTCTTGTTTCCGAACAAATTGCCCGGGGTGATCTTGGATGCAAGGCGAGAACCAAAGGAGCTATAAACCATGGATATATTTATGACGTGTGACAAAAAGCCCGTTCATTAGCAATACAGGCGAAAGGCTATTTGTGTATAATGCTCTTTAAATGGACAATATGACAATATGTGCTTTATTTGTGTATGGGTGTGCGGGCTGGGATCTATAGCACCGTACTGCATCGTTCTAATTATTCCAACCAAGAGCGAAACAAAGGCCACGTGTCAGCCATTACGAAATACAAGATAGGAAATTATAGTCAAGACAGTCAACTGTGTAACGGTAAATTAAAAAACAGGAAAAGTTCCCTGAATTCAACTGAATTCATATTATCGCCAGCTCGGACAGTTGTACACATAAACTAGCTTCGACTTGATCTGGTATTTCAAAACGGCAAAACACGCTTTGTCACTATTCATTCGAAATAAACGTTTTTGTTAATGTTTATTCTAAGGGATAAAATATTGACATGAGAATTGAAGACGGAAAGGCAGCAAGACAAGTAGACTTTGTAAACATCTGTTTGGTCAACATTTTAATACCAGTTTTTGATGGTTTTGAAACAGACTTCAAATAAATAATCTGATATGAAGATAAATAAGCCTGGCTGTTAAAATATTACACAGGAAATGAAAATAGAAAAAAGTGTATTTTTAAATGTGTTCCTACTAAAGTTGTTGCTTGGCGTTTTGAATGTCTGTTTCTCTTTTTCATTCCTACCGTTCCACTTCATTGTAATGGTTATATATTTGGGTTTAAACGCTGTACTTAAGGCTATTTCACTTATAAAGTAAGGAAACGACACTTCGACGCCAGTGACTATTAACCATTATAAGACAGGAAAAGCGCAAAACTCATGCCCTCCTTTGGTCTCCTAGTTCTGAGAGCACCAGGGCTAAACGAATATATCTTCAAAAGCATGCTTCATGAATGGCGATGAACAGCAAGTCACGTCTAAGCACTGAAATATACAGTTACATAATTACATAATTGCTCCAAGTTGTCAAAAGCTTCCTAGTCATGGGCAGCGCTAGTCTTCATTGGTGTGAGACGTAGCCCACTATTTTCTATACAAGACAACAGCTAAATGATGTAAAGTTAAGAGAAGCATTTAGATTCTCTGCTTGTGAGACAGCGGAGACGTTCTTTGGCAAGGTTTGGTCTTGTTGGGATGATCGTCAAAGATCTGTCATTATTGATGTCATCAACGTCAACCGTTCGAAAGATCTGTTTCTGGAGACGTGATCTGGGAAACAAAGAAGTTCTTCGAATCTCCAGCGGAAGCCCGATGGTATCTCGTCTCAGAAGGAACCTCTGCTTCTTCGAAGATTTAACAATTGGTTTAGCTTTGGTCAAAAACTCAGCCATCTATAAAAACAAATGATGAAAAGGTGAATAAAATCTTCTCTTATCAAAAAACAACTGATTATCTTTGAACAACCGATACAAGGGTTATATGGACAAATTATGTTTCGAATTTAGCAGAACATTTGGAGTTTATTTTGTTTTGGTTGTCTAGTATTGTTCATTGTATGATATGTGTACATAATATAAGTATGTCACTTAATGTGTACGTTACCAAAATAAAGTTTTTAAAAAATGGTATTCATAGCAAACTTCCCGTTAGCATTACCATAATTCATCCACCCAGATAAACGAACAATAAGAGACGTCCCGGTTAAATATATATTTCTCATGTTTTGTTGCTTTTTGATAGATTGGAAAAAGCTAACCAGCAAAAAGAGTTTTGTTCTGTCTTTGGTATAAGGTCTCGGCTTTTGATAGATATTTTTCGCTTGAATGTCTTCATGGATTGATTGCTACAGGATGTGATTTCTTGGTTGGCCAAACGTTCGTCTATGAATAATTGATTTTCCAAAACAAATCGACTCCGACATAATTGAGGCAATATTCGCGAACAAACTACTTCTGCAGATAATATTAGTAGAAACTGGTTAACTTTTTTTTTAACCTTATGACCCTCTCTGGAGGAAAATGTCAAGCACGTATTGAGAGAAAAATACGTGCTTATTTTGAAGTATCACGTAGAGGCAAAAGCCACAGACGTATTTCACTCTCGGTATTAACAGTGAACGGAAGTTTTGGTTTTATTTAGAGGACTCAGAGTGGTACTATAAGAACATTCCCGTGTGGTTGCCCAGGTGTAAAGATCAACAGCACTTAAACACAACTCTAAATAATCGTGCATTCACAGAGGTCATCTGGTCACCTGTTCATGCGGCTCTCGTGGTGAATGGAACGCCGTGCCGGTCGGATGGTAGACCCCACTTCCTGGCCACCTGCTCCAGCCAGAGCTTCCTTTCGCGGTGACAGGAACCATGGCTACGTCACGATTATCCCCCACTCCCGACACCATACCAAGTGTTTTCGCTTTAAAGTCATCCCAGTTTGTTTCCTCCACGTATCGCTGACATAGCCTCGTATCAGGTGGCACTCTACAAAGAAGAGTGATTCTCAGAGTCAATGGTTAGTGATCACAATAGTCCCCAATTCCTTAAATTAAAACTTTGAAACGTTGTCATAACAACTTTGAAATATTCAGCATTACCCTGATGATGACTTTTATATACCTTATTTTAAAATAAAAGCCAGAACATGTCTTCGACAGGCATATTTCGCATCAATATCTTTACCTCACAGTTTTTATTGATGTTCGATCGTTCGATATCTTTACTACATTTGTCTGGCCTAGCGGAAGTACATCAGATCGTTTATACACTAAGTGTGACTATAGTGACTAGCCGAGGTTGTAAATTTAGCAGAAAAGTGTTTTATGTTTTCTCTTCAGCACACGGCTTAGAGCACATTAAATGGTCTCAGGAACAAATGTCCGCAGTCGAGTAAAAGCGTTAAACCTCCCACTAAGATACCTTGTTATCGCTTTAATTAGGCTCACCTAAAAGAAACATAGCGTTTTCGGAGGTAGTCGTCAATTTCCGCCATCGGACCGAGCCATTTAATGAGTCTGTTTTCCACGCGGAGAACTTTAACACCTTCGCTGACCATAGCTAAAACATCCATCGGGAGGTCTTTATCACACAACACAGCCCGCAAGTCCTAAGGAATATAAAAAACCCCAGCAAATATAAGCACTTCACAATGTTTTCTTGCGTAAGCCAAAAATTCCAAATATATTCAGGTTAAATGGCAATCTCCTTTCTTCTAGTATAACGAAATTTTATTTGAATAAACAATTTCTTCAGTTTTAAACAATAAACTAAAAGACGCGACAAAAGAGGCTTTTCGACGAAAATAGACAACACTTTCTCTTTCCTTTTACTAAATCCTACTTCGAATTTCAAACGCAAACTTTGGAAAGAGTATATGGGCATTAAGAAAATATAAGCTGCAATTGCACAATAGCTTTAAGCCACATCTACTGTCAGGACCAGCGGCCCTATAGCTCAGTAGCTAGCGTGTCGGCTGACTGATTCTCACTATGCTCATCAGTTTAAATCCCTCTGTCGACCTAAGATATATGATGTGACTGGCACACAGGTTATATACAGACGAGAACGGACTACTAAGTGAACCAAAGTTGTAACCTTGTTCGTGTAACTAATTTTATATCATACCTAGACATTTTTGTCCGTGTTTTAATGACAAGTATTATTATTATTATTATACTGCTGTTGCATGCAGGTGACGACCGACTAGCAATGCATATTCTCAGAATTCCTTGTTTGTTTTGTTTGATTGGTGTTCAATGGTATTCTAAAGGGTATTTCATTTAAATGACGACGGATTGTCCATTCAATACTGTCCCTTTGCTTAAATACGGTTGGAAACCGATAAGAAAACATGTAAAACCCACAACTGCGATTGACAGAGCCAGATCATGTAAAAACTCCTAAACCTGATTTGTCACTCAGAATTGCGACTTGGGGCTGATTTGCTTGGAGAACTGGACTTAGTGGTTGACATGTATACTACTTCGATGTATACAATGTGGCTCCAGCACCGCAGGGTGGTTTTTACGCAACTTCCTCTCGATTTTTCTACCGTTTTATGAAGTGGACAATCTGTTGTCATATAAGTGAAATACCCTTGAGACCGTAAACCTCAAACAAACTTTAAGAAAGGAGGCGAACAGGAATATTTCCACTTTCAAACTAGACTGTTTTATATTGATAAAACCCACAATATCCTTGGACCTTTAACTTGAGCTTTATTTGTGTTTTATTTTGTTACTGCCAGTAAAGAAAACTTCTCGGTCAACAGCTGACAATTATTTTACTGGCAATTACAAAATAATTTGTAAGGCGAAAAACTCACACTATGATCTCCCGAATGTAGCTCCCCGACGTTAGCGTATCTGTTGGTTCGTTCACCTCCGTACTTGTCTAGGCTTGGGTCAGGAACAAACAAAGGCTTGTTCATCATCCCTGAGAGGCTGACAGTTCCAGCGCTGTTTAGATCGGTGATGTCAAACTCGCGCATTAAAGAGATTCTGCCCTGAAATATAATTGGATTATTTTATCGCCTTAAAACGCTTTAACCGGACGCTGCACCGTAAAAATAACATGGAACTAAATGAATGGAAAAGTCCCTGTTAGTATAGAATAGACGAAACCACATAAAGCTTTTAAAATGCGCAATACCATATCTATCGAGTTAAAAACAATGATGCTTAAAAACATCGTTTTTGAAATATCGCTACAATGGCAACAACACTATAAATGCTGGTCGATTATATTTCCCCGTCCCGTAAAGTATCTTAACAAAATGTATGGAAATTTATTAACTTATATATCATATTTTTGAAAAATAGAAACGACAATGTAGAAGCTAATAATCTTAGTAACCTCATTGTACGACATTTCTCACATTTTTGTTGCACACCTTATACACAAAAGGTCGTATGAATGAATTAAAAATATTTTTTTTAATGAAAAAAACAAATAGGAACATATTCCAGATATACCTACTCTATACTAAAAATGTTATCACAGATCTAACGGAAAACATTTGTCCTGGTGAAAAATAGTACAAATGCAAAAGCTCAATACTACCATAGTAGTTTCGTTAACGACGATAATGTGTAAGAATTTATAACGTATTTACGAAATATAAGGGTTTTATTTGGTATTTCATGCAATAGAATTAAAATGTATAATAATTATTGAGGATTAACGGATTGCCTGCGATAAAACAAAATAATTAATCAATGCTAAAAAAACAAATAGCAGGTGTATAAGTGCTTATGAGTTAGATGTTTCTATATGGTTTTAAACAGAGACATTTCTCAAATAACTTTTTTGTTACCTGTAGTTGATATGATATAAGCGTATTAAATGTACGAGTCAGTTCCCACCTATCAACTCACCCTCTTGTTGATCTTCCTCTATAACCAATTTGTAGTCTCACACTCTTTCATTAATACTGGAAACCTTGAAGCAGTTGACATTGCTTCCAAAGTGTTCAGCATGTCATCCAGATACCTTATATTTTATTCACTTCCATTCTTTAAATTATTATAAAGTTTGCGGACTGTGAGTATAACATAAAAATTGTTACCTGCATAATGAAGTACGAGTAGATGGATTTTGACCAATCCGTTTCTATTATTTTTCCCAGTGGAATGTAAACGGAATGCGACATAAAGCATAATTTTCTGAAATTTTCGTCTTCCCACCTATGGAAGATGTCAAAAGACCTGCCAACAGATAATTTATTGGTCAGTTAAGGGCAATTAGAATATAACATTACTACCATTAAGATATAAACATAAATTGTATCAGCATGGATATCGATTCCTATGAGGAAAACTGAAAACCATATACTGCATAAATTCTTGTTGGATACAATAACAAATAAATTTCCGTTGTAATTTAATAAGCAGACTGGAAATAGTTGTAAGAAATTTACATTATGATAAAACATAAACTATATATTCGATGCCACAGTTTGAGTAGAAACCTTATAATTTACTACAGTATCTGCGAATCAAGGTCTCATAACGATACAGTAGGACCAATCTTCCATTTTTAACATGGCCATTGCATTAAGAATTTCGCAGTATGAAATGAAAGACAATGGAAGTGAACGTAGATATTGGTTGATCCTTCATAACACATGATCGTTAAAACTACAGGTTTGTGAATTATCAAGAAAGTCGTATCGTATCGTTTATCGTATCGTTAGTCAAAAATTAATTTACTTACATTTACACAAGGAAAGTAAAATAGACGGACAAGAAAATTAGAAACAAACGTGGGCTCAAGTTTGAATTTGTTTTTATGATTAAACTATAACTGGTATACAACGGCATTTAACTAATATGACGACGCATTGTCCATTCCATACTGTTCCTTATTAAAAACGATGGAAATTCGAGAGGAAACTTCGCCCGGCTCAAATTTGAGAAAGTTATGCTATATATTGAATGGCGGAGTGCATTATCCTGTGTTGTCGAACGGGTTTATGTTATTATTAATTATTTAATTCATTCATATTTTATAACTATTACATAACTCCCTTTTCCCAAATATAATTTGATGTCTTCTATTTTCAAAATCCGACAGATTTCATATTTTTTAATTTCAAAATTCAACAAAAATCAATATGATGATGGAGACGTTTATATTTTGAGTTGCTGTGAAGAGTGGTGTAAACCGAACTAGTCTGCAATTGAATAATGCTCACTTCAGAAAGTTAATTTTGTCCTCCAGTTCGGCCTCGAATATTTCCCAGCATGTCTCGATGAAAGTATCTTTGTCCACCTGAAAGACCTCGGTGGGTTCCCTGCAGATGATAGAGGCCGTCCTTTTGCCATCACCCAGGATCGCGATCTCCTATTCGTTAAAGAGAAAAGTTAACTTAAGGATACTCTAACCCCCCCTACAGAGTGTTTTTACGTTTTGCCGTTTTACTTCTAAACTACGGTGAATTTGGCAACACATGTATATATATTCTGAATCGTCTTTTTCTGCAGAACAATAATAAGTAAATTATTTTTTTCTGAAACTTACAGAAATAATATTTTGCATAAAAAGTACATTTTTGCTACCTCTTTTTCAAATTGCTACTTATTTTACACTATTTACGTCAACTGTTCAATCTTACATCAACGAATAAAACATTATGTGAACCCAAAAACGGTCATTCATTTTTTTCCTATCTGCCTTAGTTGTCTGGCAATATTGCGTTAAAGGTAAAAAAATCCCAACAATGAGTCAAGATAGTGAAATTTCAACTTCTTATAACTGTATCTAAGAAACAAAAAAGATATTAAAAATCTGGATGACAGTTTTTTAGTTTTATATGTTAAGATGAAGTGGGCCAAAAATCAGTTCTGTAGGTATAAAAGCAGCTGAAGAGTAGACATTTTCCCAATTATGGTACACTGAAAAATGAAAGCAGAGAAAACGGGTAAAATGTATTTCTGATCTATTTTCCAACAGTTTTACCTCTTTCATACTCCATTCATTGAAGTAATTCTTATAATATCGAATTGAGTCATTCTATGTATGTTTCGCAAATAAATATGTATATATACTATGAAATATACCAGTTTGTCTATACAATCGCCAAGAGCTGACCATTTCAAATCTTAGTTGAAATCCATTTAAGCTGTGATCAATCTCTCAATAGTCTAACACCAATCAACCACATGTGGCGCCAGTGAATAAGTGCTCAACATACATTACAAGGAATCTGTTGATACGCGTATATGCACAGCAGGCAGACTGTTAATCCTCTCCAGGTAGCTAGCTGTACTTAATTTACTGTCAAAACACCACTGTTGTAAAGAATGTAGCCAAGTTTTATCATCAACGTTAATGGTCTTCTTGTTCAAATTTTTTTATCGGCTGTGCTCTTTTCTCCGTGTATTATTTCACTGACTTATTCTTGTCCAAATTTCAGATCCAATGGATAGCATTCTTGAGATGATAAAGAACGGTGTAGCATTACGAACTGTACAAAACAAGGGAAGTAATCAAAACAGAAAGCCTCCATTATCTCCCCCTAGTGATGCCCATCTCAAGTTACTAACAGAGAGTTTACATCGCATAAATAGGGTCACTCGAGGCTCGTCTCCAGACTCTGATAATGATGACAGTGATGACACTTTTGATGATTGAGTCATTTTAAGGGCCTTTTTCACATAATTATTGTAAGAGAATCCAGCAAGCACAAGATCACCTCAAAGAAGAGAGCAAGAGTTGTGGTTTCCAATAGCATATATTTTGTGAGCAGGATTTATTTTGGTGACCTTGACAATCGATCAATGCTGGCCTTTGTCATAGGAGACATGTATGCGGAATTTGATGATCCGTTGACATTGATTCTGGCGGTATCTTTTTACATAAAGTAAACTGCTGCAAAGTACATAGGTGTTTTCCGCATAACATTTCTACCAATTTTTCTACCATTAGTAAGGAAACTGGAATGCAACAAGTTAATGTTACAATAGAATATCTCACTCTTTAGGAAATATTAAATATCAAACGTTTATAGGTATAATTATATATAACCCCAAATATGTCCTGCATAAAATATATCAACCACTTGAAACCATACCCGCCTATGTTAAAAAATGGCATTTGGACAAAAAGAAGTCCAAAAGTTTTATCTTAGCTATAAAATCATGTCTGGATGGGTCAACTTATTGCCAAAAAGGAACTTGGGCAGGTCTACTTTAAGCCCTTGATATGTGCACAGGTTCCGGGTTTAATAGCCATCAAATAACTGCACCTCACTCAATTCACTGTTAACAGATTAAAGTCCTGTCAACCTGCGGAATACCAGGTGGCTCTAGCAATCACAGGTGTGATTTTGACCGTTTGAAGGTTTCCAAACTTTATGCCATATTTAAATAATGCTAGATAAGAAGTGGGCAATCCAAGAATACCAGTCGAATAAAGCAACAAAATGTATTTAAATCAGGTTGCTGTTTTTATCAAAATGGAAGATTGATATGCTTAGCGTTTTAGTGCACCGCCTTTTACCATACCTTCCAGCACATTCCCCTAAAATTTTATTCATGATTTTATTTGTGTAATTGTAAGTACTTAGATAGGGATGACAAAGCTTCAGGATTGATAACAAAACATAAACTTGTATGTTTAGATACCACAATACTTTCAAAAGTATAAAAAAGGAAACAAGAACTTATCAATTGAATTTTAGGTGATTCTGAAAACTTTCTTGTGCAGTTTAGTGCTTTCATCACAACATATTTGAAACAATTGTTAATATTATAAATATTTATTATGTTAATGTAAGTTATTATATTGGAGTGCTTTGAAGAGTAGTTTATATATACTGTATAAATCTTGGAGGATTTTTTTTGTATGTTTGGTCATAATTTTTGAATATATGATGTGCTAGTGTGAAGTTTTGTTAAGTCACAAAAGATTATTTTGCTGTGTCAAATTAAAATTTTGATATTTGTTTCTCTGTTAATTGGGTCAGAGTAGGAAGATCTAGCAGTATTTACCACTGTTCCATTGCTGGTGTTTTAAAGTTGTCATCTTGTCAGCCATATAAATTATATAGTAGAGTATAAATCAAAGCTAGAAATGATATATGCAACAATAAGTTTTAAAAAAGTATGATTTTCCTTAAAATTGCCACAAAAAGTATGTCCTGTAAAACACTAACAACTATTACAAAAGCTTTTGGGGAAATATAAATTTTAAATATTGTGGTCTGATCGTCCAATAAACATGTCACTGGTACAAGATGAACAATCAGCATTTTCAGAGGAAATGACACTGCTGGATTCAATCCATTTTATACTTTATTTTTTAATCTCTCAAAGGACAACTGTCTCTGTAAAGAACCTGTAAAATTAAACTACTTTTGTTGAGTTTTCTGTGTTACATATTCAATGGGCTGTGCAATATATTAATTATTTAATAATAATGAAATGTATTTTAGCCGGTTATTACAAATACAACTTAGTCAACAGACTGTTGATCTTGCCCAGTCTCTGCCTTACACACATTGAATGACAGCCTACACATACATCTTATTGTAATAACAACAACAGGAGAAAAAAAAAGTATAATACATTTCTAAAACTTATATTTTTTTAATAAATGAGGCGAGAAAAATTCACTTGCCTTCACCAGGATTTGAACCCAGGACCTTTGGGTTACAGGCTTTAACATATATATATTTCAAACAAATTTTCCTCGTTACTGATATATGTATAGGACATGAATTAATTGGATAGATTTTTGAGATAAAAGATTTTGTTCTGTAGGGTGGAAACGCCCTTGTATTCGTGGACAAATTGTTAAAGTGAAATGGACCAGATTAGGAGTGAGATTTCAAAAATGATGAATAGATAATGGATGATTTGAGTGTGAGTGAATCTGTCAGTTATAAATTCATTTCTCAGTGAATAGTAGTTTTAGATAATTTGGAATGAGGTCATTCAATGATTTTGTGGAATTTGCCGAGGTCTTATATAGGCTTGAGGCCAGGTTACCGAGAGAAACATTCTGAGTGAAAGATCTGTTGAACTGCTAGCCCTGTTAACAGGACGGGGAGGACTTTCCCTCACTGTCATGTTCACAGGGTTTTTGAGTTTTGTCAACATAATATTTTCAAGGAGAGAGGTAGACTTAACTGTAGTGCAGGTTGGTTTTGTAATAAACTGGTGTCCGGTGTTGTGGAGATTCTTCAAGTATGTTAATATTGAAGTCACCGATGATTAAAATTTATTTCTGCTTGGAGTAAACCTCATCTAATATATGTTCATAATTATTTATTCAGTTTTCGGAACATCTCAGAACCTATAAACAATATCATGACAAAACTTGGTAAGAGAATTTTTAACTAGATAATTTAAAATTTATGCTGCTACCAGATCAGATTTTCAGCGAAATAAACCTCCACTGGATTTCTTTTGGTCCTGACTGTATTATAACCTGGAATTTTTGTAAACTCTTTGCTGTGGTACCTTTTTAGAAATGCTCAGTCAATCCAAGTATGTCTAACCCCTGTTTCAAATTAAAAGACAGGAAGTTAACTCCAATATTCCATAGTTGCTGGGGGCTCCCCAAGGCAAGTAAATTTTCTTAAGTGTTAGACAAATATAGAACATAGCAAAATATACTCTAGATTGTTAAAGCGATCCTCCCATCCATGGCATGGGGTAGAGTACTAGAATAAAGCATATTATTACCATTTCACCTCCGAGGCATCTCATTTCTCCCTAACACCTCCCAAAATCCAGCCGAGCAAATTATTTAGGCGCAGTTATAAATAGCTTTTTAGCTGTGAATGTATGCCACTGTAAAATCTATATTTGACATAAAATCAGTTGGATTGGATGATATGAGCTTTGGAATTGGAGGTTTTGTCAAGTGCTGTTTATTTTTCCATCAAGGATCTGTGCGGTTCCCCAGTTCATAGGAGAATTCCCTATCCATTATTACCAGAAACATTTATGCTCAGAAAATATATTTTTGTAACCATCAAGTACCATCTAGCTTTTCAATGCAAATTTGAGAGAAGTCACTTTGCACAACTTGGACACCTTATAAACTATAACATTGTTCAGCGTGTTTATTAAATACATGAATTCACAATACATATTGATGTAATATCAAAGATTTCAGCATAATTAATCCATAACTGTTTGATCATCATTACAAGCAGACTAAGATTGGATATTTGTGTTGTTTTACCTCACTGGCTAGGTAACAAATGTTAATTCATAACACATATACTCTGTCCTTTATACGTATTTACCTGAATCATATCGCAGTGTTGTTATATATTTATCTCATATTTAATAACTGTTATACATGTATTTAAGTGCTGAAATTTGATATTAAAGATGTCAAGTATTCTTTGGGGTTACATGTTAGTCAATGTACAAGGAATCTGCAAGTTTGGATTTGATTCAGTATCATAAACTGTTACAGGCCTTCACATTTAAGTTCCATGGCAACTTATATATTTGTGTAGAATACAGAGGTTTTGAGTTGTGACGTTATGACAACAGAGTGACGTCCCTTTACGAAATGATGTTGCCACTTTATGGCACGGGAGGGCAGGCTGTCTATACTTTATCATTGCGGATTGTTGGTTTTCAGGAAAATATAGCTTTAAAATTGTAACTTTTGGTTATAATAATATTTTAAGACATGAGAATGGAAAATCCGGGTGTTTTTAATAACCGTCGCCTGTTAATTTGCAATATTCCCTATACCGCACAGGTTAAAAATCGGGAATTGGCCCTCCTTTGTCGTAAACCGATTTTCGAAAAGGACGTCACTCTTTTGTTGTATGGTCATAACTGGAAACCCCCATATTGGTATACATTATTTGAAATTCGGGGTTATTTGTTCTAGCTAAATAACCTATGGATATGACGTACCGGCTTACACCAACAGAACAAATAAATCTTATACTCAACTAAGACTAGCAAATGTTGTTTACTTATTAGACCAATGTCACAACTCTGAGAAACGACATGATTACCTTAAGATTCTATATTTTGGTTTATAAAACCATCAATGTCCACTTATAATAAAGCTAAAATATAAGTTGCATTGATAAATTCTTTGTACAGCTGTAAGTGAACAATGGGTGTGATTGAATGTTTTTAAGTGGAAATTGGATATGTTAAATAATTATCATGATGTATTCAGTTTATTATCACCAAGCCTTGTATGTTTTTTCTATAAAAATTGTATCCCATTTTTAAAAGTCAATAAACAAAGATGCTATAAAGTGAATAAAACTTTATTTTGTTCTTAAAATAATAGATTTATAAATGTTTATATAAATGGATGAAATGATTTCCGTCATTGGATAACAAGACCTTGGTCACTACTGTCAGATCTTCTTCCCATACACCTTGATATTGTTTAACAGCAATAAGCGGAACATTTGTCCTCCTCCATGAGGGAAAACCGACATCTTGACCATTACCAGCCTGTGAAATGAAATAACATAAATTTTTATACATCCTTATACCATTGTGATTAATCTGGGGGAAAAAGCATGCCGACATGAACAGAAAGATCTCATTAAGAAGTTGTCTGCATTTTTAGACAAAGTGTACTTCATCAATTGAACTTTGAACCTGCTGGCATAAAACATATGTGTGTGTCACACCAAATCTATATTGTTTATTTGATTGGGGTTGAACGTCGTACTCAAGGGTATTTCACTTATATGAGGACCGCTTGTCCACTTTACTCTGTTCCTTTCCTTATTATGGTGGAAAACCGAGAGGAAACTTTGTAAAAACCACCCCCAGGATTGCCAGAGCCACATCTTGTGATTCACTCCTATACCTGATGGTCCGACAGATGAACTCAACCCTGTGAATGATAAATATTAGTAGGATAAGGGAGCACAGGTGCTACCACTAAGCTATGGTCACAGGCCCAAATCTATAAGACCATCTTAACATGCCAGTGTGGAGGTCTAATTCCTCTTCTTTTCTCAGGATTTATTGATTGATGGCAAGACTAAACACTACAAAATTGTGTCTGTCCACATTCCTGTCATTTTGAATCCACACAAGAGTTTTGAAAATAGCAATAGAGCACTTAACTTTGGCAACAACCTACTACAAAACTGTCCTTGTCAGGGGTGTCGCACCGTAGCATGTAACAACTGTCTGATTGTCAAGACATATATCATTTCATATAGACAATATTCAACAGCCTACCTTCATATGTACTGCAATAGGACTATTATTTAATTAACTGTTATCAGAATCCCTTTCATTCTTCTCCTTAAAAAAAACAAAATAAAAAACACATAACAATAGACGGCAAAATATCAATAAAAACATAATTAACAGAATAGGACTAAATTTCATTAATTCATTTTTGTTACTGTTAAGTCTCAAAATAAGCCAGCAGTAACAATTGTTTGTATATTTTTTTCTTAATGTTTATAGTATTCTAATAGCTGTAACACACAAAAATACTATATCAGTGTTCGACATTCATTAGTAAAATGAATCCCTGAGGCTTCAAAATGAAAGTAGGAGTATATTTGCATTTCCAAATCTTATTTCAAATCATTATCATATTTCACATTCCAGCCTGGTGCTTTAATAGTGAAGGGGCAGCATGAAGCTGATCCGTTGTGCTATCATTTTACTGTGTTCAGCATTTGTCCAGTCCCATCTTAACTGCCAATGGTGGCTTCCTTAACTTGTTAGATAGGCACATCGTCATGTGTGTGAAATCAACTTAAGTATGGCGCTCGACCCAATCAAACCCACAAACACCCTAAATCTTCCTCTTCTCCCACTACATGCATTTCAGCAGGAGATTGACAACCCTTTGTGAATTAATGTTATCACTTTACAGCGAAGGTAGACTTATCCATGAATTTTAACACAGGAGATCCAATAGATTAAATCAAATTTATAACAATAAATTTCACACAAATCATGGAGTATAAATTCAAATAGTGATGTGACATGAGGCAGACTAACCTGCCTTGCCATAAAGCAGAAACATCATTTTGGAAAAGGGGTAATTGTGTTGTCGCAATGTGAAAACTCCCATACTATTACTTGTGGGGGTATCTTACCTGTGGTAGAAGGTTATACTGGAAAGACCATCTCCTTGGGAGCAATCCAACTCCATCATTCAAGGCATCAGAGTCTCAGCCTGAAACAAATTTGGATTTAAGTCTGCATAGTGCTGTAAATGAATCGATTGATTGGTGTAACTGTTTTACATGCAGTTTTATTACATACTTTGAATGTATCCAATTTCCATACCCCACAGCTACAAGAACCATAAGTATACACTCTTGTGCATATGCTATAGACCAATCAGCCCTTGAGGACTTAATTTGCATTTTGTTTCTGACAAATTTTGTCAATCTGATCATCAACGAGGTCTGTATTATAAAGTCATTTTGCTTTCGCAAATTTTCGTACTTGGGTGTACAATACTTGTTTAACTTACCACACATGCTTCAAGAGTTTCTTATAACGTGTAGGGATTCCACCAGTCTTGCTAGGGAATTCCACCAGTCTTGCTAGGGAATTCCACCAGTCTTGCTTGACCTAAAACATATTGGTGTATTTCAGCACATGGACATCAAGAATTGGCATAAATAGAAGACAAGAAAATAAGTAGAAATTATTTGTCTCTTTTTGTGTTATTGTTAACTGTAATTTGAGAGAATTTGCTGTTGGATACATTAGTCTATATTTACAAGTTTTTATGATGTTCTTGTTAATAAAAGAACAACCTCACTCAATTTGTTCCATGCTTTAAACTTGAGAAGACAGTCTTACACCCAAACCTTTACACAGACTCGATCTAATTTTTTTTCTCCATTATTTAGACTGAAAACCATTATCATTTGTTCCTTTTCGAGATCACCATTTAGACCATCTTGGAAGATGTTAACAGCAGACATAATATTATCAACAATACAATTCGTGAAAGCAAAGCCCAGAAAGAGAGATAAGCAAACCTTGAAGAACATCACTCAAATGGCTACCATTTCTTGAGAATGGAGCTTTTACTGCACACCATCAGATCTCTGGCCACAGAAACCTTTCCCATGAATATGGACATGAAGTAGACATCGGCAGAGATGTTTGAGGAAATCTGTCCGTTTCTTTGAGACTGATACCTGACTGAGACCAGACTCCAAATAACAAAGACATAATAATCTCAACACAATCTGCTTATTTTCCCCTCCAAATAACTTACCTGAATAATAACGACAATAGCAACAACAGTACTTCACTGTATATTCTATAACAAGTTAAATCCCATTTTGCATAGACCTCCACTGGCAATCAAGCTGAAGACATTTATATTTCAATCCGAGACAAACATAATCAAGACATGGACAACTAAGTGGGCCTACTTTTTGGGAAGCCAACTTAAATATTTTTGAACACCTGTAGCTGAGGAAAAACAAGTAATTTCTTTGCTACATTTTTAACAATTGAAAGCAAAAACCAGCCATCACAAACATATAAGATGAAAATATATTGGCTCACTTTATTGTCCATATTTTGGTATTCAATAAGCAACTACACCATTTATATTTTTGATGCACCAATTTGATTATCACCATCAACAAAATTCACAGAGACCGACTCCACATAGGTAGGCTTTATCATAGAGGAATATATACATAGTCAACCTGCATTATGGTACAAAAACACAATATCTTCAGTGTAAGATTAAACATCAGACAAGCCCTTCATATTGCAAGACGTTTCTCTGTACATTCGCTGTACTTAAAACACACTTTTTTGATCAGAGACCATTTTGGTCTCTTAATTGTTTAGATAAAACTGCTGGCCAATATCCAAAGCATAATTCATCTCAACTAAGATCTGTACTTTCAATATTAGATGGCTTTCAAAGAAAAACAGTTTATACACAACTGGCACAAATAGAGTTTATGGAAAATGGAATGCAACCAAAAATATGACTATCTTTTGGTAAGAATATATAAACTATATGATGTCCGTAGTAAATTATTCCGTTGTATTTTCTGCAGTTTTATTTCTACAATGACTGGGCTATAGTTTATTTGCAAACCAACAATTTCTCGGTCAGAAAACCCACTGGAGGCTAACAGATTGCTTCTAACATCGAGACAAGAAATCAACCAAATAACTTGATGATGACATAATATAAACATTACACTTCTACAACATAAAATATCTCCACATGATGGAATATTGCATTATATAGGACTCTCAAAACATAAAATTAAAGTTTTAAGAAGCAAGAGGATTTTCTTAATGGTTTATCTTTGAAAGAGATATTTACTTTCGACACCCAGCACACCCTTCCTGATGTTGCTACAATAAAACACATACACATGAGCAGTGATCACATCCTTTATTGACCAAGAAATATGTTATTCAAATTATATTGCCAAATAGACCGATAGAGCCAACTCAACCAGGTAGATATCTGCAGTTGAGAAAGGATTTGAAAATACTACAGCATATTTTTTTTTCTCACGATTTTAATATAAAACCCAAATGTAAATAAACATTTTGATAAGCTACTTCATTTCTTTGACATTTCCCTAATATTCACATTCGGCGACTTCCAATTTACAGCAGACACCTGAAGAATTGATCAAAATAGCATAAGTAACTCTACAACAAAACACATACAAGTGAACCGAAGACAGGACATCCTTTATTGACTACTGAATGATAAAATCTGAAGATACACATGACATTTCTATTTGGACCCAGATAAAAAAACAAGATGAAACATGAACTTTCAATAGAGATATAGCCGCTTCTTACATCAGTAAAATTGTCTACATGGGACAAGTGCTGAATTAACCTGTATCTTGTTAGTATGAGAATGTTGATCCGGAGAAAAGAGGCAATTGAACCAATACTGACAACTGTACATTTGGATTGAGTTTATCAACCTTTCAATTTGTTTATAAAACATGATTCAGCACTGATGATACTTTCACTTTCAGTTTCACACATCACAGTTCCACAGGAATAATTCTTTCAGAGAAAATGGAGCAACAAATTCAATACCATTGGCATTTGCCCCCCAACAATGACCGAATTCTTCCATTTGCCTTCCTATAGATCTATTTCTACCCAATGGGGGATCAGATTGAAGGGGGAAAAATTGGGGACAATACCGTTTTAAAAACGGTCCAGCTGAACATCAATCTCTCTGTCCTCAATCCTTGTTCTATTCAACAGGTCTGACATGTGGTTAAAGAAATAACTATATATTAATACATGGTTTTTCATTTTTATAAAATTCCATTTGATAATATGGGTTTGTTTGATGCAGATGAGACAGTGTCTCTATTTATTATGTTACCTATCTGATCTGTTCCTGTCCTTGTACTTTACTGTTTCAGAGAAATACATATTCATTGAAATCTATTCATTATTTATTGAAACTTATTATCCTATATACAGACATTAACTATGACACACTATTTTGGTATATATCAATTATTGCAATGACTTAATCGACAGTATTTTTCAGCCTTTCATCGAATTCTTGAAATAAGGATTAACCTGGAAAGTCAAGTGGAATCTAGAAAAACAAAACTTTTTGATCTCTACAAGTGTGGACTGTTTAATAACAAACTCCCCCCTCCCCCATAGTCTTTGTCCCCCTGCCCCCCATAATCGTGGAACCTTAGAACATTATTGTTAAGGATACTGACAGCACGTTGAGCATCGTCAGGACTTCCGAATCTCACCAGACCCAAACCACGAGATTTCCCCTCTTTATCCATCTTGATCTCTGCAAATTTCACATCACCTGTAAAATTTGAATTTAAAACTGAAAATGAGTAATGGTAGAAACATATCTAACTAGTAACTACTAACATCCTGGAACAAAGAATAAACTAGACAGACAAAGTAAATATTCAGCTGTATATGTTAACATGTAAAAACTATGTAGCTTTTATGACCAAATTTTCAGTGAGTGTAGGAATCGGTTTAACCCAATACTTGTATTTTACAGAATTGCATAAGGCTGCTTGCAAAATTGAATGAATTATCGTCCAAAATGATTGCTTTATTTTGTCAACAAGATCTGCTTTTTAAAAGTCTGCAGTATTTGAGCCGGACTCTTGCAAAGTTTGAACTTTTCCCAGGCCTCAACCATCGCTTGTTCGATTGGGGCTTAAGAATTGAATTAAGAACTGTTGAGAAGTTGTCAAAATTTAATTCGTTTTGAGAAAAACTAGAATAGCTGTCATGGTGATTGAATACTGTCAAATCTTAAAGTGCAAGTCACTTACCAACTTCCCTGAAGCGCTCCCTTAATGTCTGCCAAGTGCACGCATACGGTAACTTTATAAAGAAAAAGAATTACAACAGAATCATGACTGGCTTTATATTTACTATAACAAGTCATTTATAGACATTGGTAGATCAGTAAAAGAGATCTAACTCAAACCAAAACTGGAGTAGTATTCTAGCTGGTATGCATAAAGAAGGAAAATTATCTTGCCTTTGTTTGTCAGCAAGCCTAAACAATATGGTCGCTTGAGTTCACTTAATAACCCAAGACACAAACACCATCAGTTTCTGTCCAGCAAACATAAGTTGAGGTATATTATGTGCAGACATTTAATGGTGACAACCAAACACACAAACTAGTTTAATATTCTTTCAATGCTGATTTTGGACATATTCATAAAAATATGACCAATTTGTACCAATGCCAATGTAAATGAAAACATTGCAGTGATACAAAATTATATAGAACTGCCATAAGATCATTCCTGTACCAGTGTGATTAATTTTTAGGAATTTACAGAACTGCATAACTATTATGCTTGGCAGTTTGTGTCTGGTATGCAGAGAAGTGACCATTTCACTAAGGTAACAAAAATGTTTGTTTGGGGTTTGACGCCATACTTAAGGTTATTTCAGACATATGGCGCTGCATCAGCACAATGGATGAATGGTATCAATAACAAGTAACTAAAAGTCCCTAATATACCCACGGTCAACAAGTGGACTGTGCACTGGGAGTGGCACAACAAAGGCACATTACTAGATCAGCAGGCTAACCATGAGCACATGCCTGAGCAAATACTACATAAACTAAGAATAGTTGACGAACTTTCAAAAATATATATATAAAAACAATTTGCCATGCATCTCGATTAGCTTACATTTTTGGCCACGATAGTACATCCTTCCTGTCGTCCTCTGTTGGACACTGTACCAATGGTGTTGGAATTACGTCCTGCCATTTGGTTAGAGGCACCAAAATTCTGAGACGCCTGATTCTGATTGTAGTTTGAAACACCCATGTTTTGGTTAACAGGGACCATATTGTTGGCTGCCATGCTATTGAAATCCCCCATTCCACCTCCAGTGTTTCCAAGGTTACCACCCCCTGTTCCCATCATACCCATGTTGGCAGTGCCATAATTTGTAGCTCCCAAATTATCTCCCATTCCCATACCCATGTTGGTGTTCAAATTACCACCGAGGTTGCCAAGTTGCCCACCTAAGTTGCCCATATTCCCCCCCATCCCAGTGTTGCCACCCATATTCATGCCTGTATTACCCATGGAAGGATTCATGTTTCCCATATTTCCCATGGCTCCACCCATATTCCCCATTCCCGTGCCCATATTTCCCATTCCACCGCCCATATTCCCCATTCCTGTGCCCATATTTCCCATTCCTCCACCCATGTTGCCCATTGGCATACCCACATTCCCAACATTGCCCATGTTACCAGAATAACCACCCATATTTCCAGTGTAACCACCCATATTACCACCTCCCATATTTGACATGGCTGCAACAGAAAAAAAAAAAAAAAAAAAAATGCTAATATCAATTTATGAACTTTTTTTTTTGTGATAGGTTTAAACTGGCTGAAATTATTGGCAATCTTATAACAATCAATAAAATCATCTAGCACGATGTAGGAGTGCCTTCAAAAAAACATTGTGGTGACTGGAATCACATGGTTGGTGGAATTCGATTGGACATCTCTGTTCCCAAATCTTTTCTTTGCTATAATACAAATATTTTTAATGTAGAGAGAAAAAAACTGTTGCTTGCCTCCATGATTGTACTTCAAAAACTATTGTAAAGCATTGAAATCAGATGGTTAAGTATGAGCATCACCTACCTGGCATCATTTCCTGCATTTGCTGGATATTTTGAATGGGAGCTCCTCCGGCACCTAATCCCATACCAATACCCTTTAACCCACCTATAACAGAAAAGTCATACACAGGCCCTTATTTAAGGTACAATAGAGTGGCACTCTGCTCTCTCTTAAGGCACCTCCCTTCTGCCCTCAATCAGGGCCTAATTTCAGAATGAGTGGGTGGGAAGAGAGAGCTTCCTGTTATCCTAAAGACCCCGAAATAATAAAGCAACAAAGCTTAATATTAAACATACCGCCATTAGCCAGAAAGACACAAACAATTTGTTTATTTGAATGGGTTTAACTCCATACTTGAGGTTATTTCAATAACATGGCAGAACAATGACTGATGGAAACCACTGCAACATAACTGGCGACAATGACAAGACAGGATAATGTATCCAAAATAACGACAACACAGATAGACTGGCTTCATGTAACCCTTTAACTCAATAGTGCACACACGTTTCTTTCCTCTCTTCTCAAACTAAAATTTCACCAGCTGGGTCCATTCCGTACATAAAAAATGTTTTGTTATGATTGTTATCAAAACTAAACTTGTTTGATTGGTGTTAAACGTCGTACTCATGGGTATTTCACTTATATGATGACGGATTCAAACTAAACGGTCCATGACATTATGTCTTTGCTTTTTAACATTTTCACATAAAAATTTACTGAAATGACAATTTTAAACATTGGTTTTAATATTATTTAGGGCCAAATAAACTTCCATATAACACATAAGACCCTATGCATCCTGCCCATGTCATTTTCCTAAAAATTAATAAAGTTATTTAGTGATTATGGTTCAACATCATAATTAATGTTGTTTCACTCATGTCAGCTCAATGGGTTAGGAAGTCATCCTCAGCCACTAGCAACAAACAAAAAGATCTGACAATGACAAAACACTTATAGACGCAAAACAAAAAAATCCATCCAAATGCCATGTAAAACAGAACAATAATGTTATAGGAACTCAATAAACTATAAAGTTAACATATCTTACTTGGTAACGCTATGGGTTTTTGTCTCATATCTGGTGAGTCTGCATCCATGCGCACTCTCATCAGTCGACCAAATAACTCCTGATTGTTGAACATAGCTAAATTCATGGTCAAGGATCACGATTAACAAGACTGATTGATTGGTGTTTTACACCATTCTAAAGGATATTTCACTTACCATTATGTGAGCACAGTGAGTTCCAACAGTAACTGACACTAGCAGAACTGAGATGTGAAAAGTTTCTATAATGTTTGAAATGTTTCCTCAGTTCAGAGAGCTTTGCTAATCTTCAAACAAACTGCCCTTAGCCAGAGGGCCACCAGCATTACCAATTCATTGATTGCTGAAAAGTTAATCTTCCTCAAGTCCCAAATAAAGACAGTATCGATTCTCTCTCCACAAAACCCACCTTATTCAAGGAACAAGGATTACCTATGTGACCATGTGTCTTCCAGGCATTCATCAGATTGTCAATAAATTCAACCAGATCTCAATTGGGTTGTCTTCCACTTTACAATAAATAAGGGGTTAAACCTAGATTTTTTTGATATCTTCAAGCCAAAAATTGTTTGAATTTGACAAAGCTGATAATGGAATAATAGATAATATTTTTGAATTTGACAAAGCTGATAATGGAATAATAGATAATATTTTTTAATTTGACAAAGCTGATAATGGAATAATAGATAATATTTTTGAATTTGACAAAGCTGATAATGGAATAATTTTGTTTGTTTGTTTGATTGATTGGTGGGATAATGGAATAATAGATAATATTTTAAACCCCTCATAAAAAAAAGATACAAATAGCTTGAACAGCTTCCATTGGGTGTTCAAACTCGACAACACCAAATCCTTTGCTCTTTCCTTCTTTGTCCTTCTTAACTTCAGCATGTAAAACATTTCCGGCCAGTTTGAAAACATCTTTTAATTTCTGCCAGGTGACTGTGTACTGGAGCTGTCAACAGAAACGAACAGGTCACAGATTGAGTTATACGTTCATACAAAAAAGGGTGGAAATGCAAGTGGCTATATACTTGGGATTGTCTACTATAATTTAACACCGCATATTGGTTATAAGGATTTGAACGTTTGAATGGTGTTTAACCTCATACTCAAGGGGATTGAACTAATGCAGATTGTCCATTTCACACTGTTTCTTGCCTAAATATGGTGAAAAACCTGCTTAAAATCACACTGCACTAACCGAAGCCCAATCATGTGACAGCATTATATACCTGATTGATGGTACATCATAGTAGGGTTAGTTGGCTTTGTTTGTTTTTTTGATTGGTGTTTAATGTTGTACTCAAGGGTATTTAACTTATATGATGACAGATAGTCCACTTCACACTGTACACAGCCTTATAACAGTGGAAAACAGAGAGGAAACGTCGTACAAACCAGCCCGGTGGTTGGGTGGGCCTAACATGTGGCTCGCCCATATACCTGATGGTCCACAGGCAGCTCAATCCCATGAATGGTTAATCAAAGCAGGTTCAGTTTAGGAAGCGCACTCGCTACCAATGAGCCATGGCAGTGGGCCAGGATTAATTGGCAGGCATGCTTACCACTAAGCCATGGAAAAAGACCAATGGTTACAGGAAAAGAAAATAAAAATAAAAAGGTAGCTGTACTTACATTTGATACAAACACAGAGTTAGTAAGAGGGCCTTCAATGCCTAGCTGTTGAATGACCTGCTGGTTGAATCCCATGTTTCCACCCATGTTTCCCATTCCACCGCCCATCATATTTCCACCACCCATATTTCCACCGCCCATATTTCCTCCCATGTTACCACCTCCCATGTTTCCTCCGCCCATATTATGGTGTCCTCCACCGCCGCCACCACCCATCTTCTGAAGTTGTAACTGAATACGATCTTTTTCTCTTTCCTACAACACAGAAGGCAATTTCAAATATTGTCAGCAAAATTAGTTTGTGTGCCATGGTTTATAGTTGTTGTTTGCTTACTCTTGCTAATTTCACCAAATTTATTTCCTTCATGGGATTTTTACCAAAGAGTCATTAATTGGATCTTTGAGCCACAATTAAACTTACTTCTCTCACAACAAGTGCTCGGTCTTTTACTTTGTAACGGTGCATTTTTTCCAGTGCCCGTCGAGCACTCTCTTTGTCTTTGAACTCAATGATCCTGTAACAGATAAAACACTAAACTGCTAAAGAAAAACACATACACTGACTATTATATTTCCAATGGAAAAGATTAATGAGCGATTGGTGTTTTAGGCATTACTTAATGGTATTTCACTTATATAATGTCAGTGTATTCCAACAATTATTGACACTAGCACAACATAGATGTTAAGTGTTTCAATAATGTTGGAAAATTAAGTTTCCTCCAGTGCTAAGTAAAGACAGTATTGCTACTCTTCAAACAAACTGCCCTTAGCCATAGGGCCCCAACCAAAAAGATCTAGTAAACATATCAAAAGTCATGGAAGTTAGATGGTCACACAAAGTCATAAAATCTAAAAGGACACATATTACACTTAAAGCTTCATAAAAAGTGGAAAGTTGATTCTCTATTGTGTAAAAAGGTCAAGCTGAAATGCCTCCAATTGCTGCCTTATATATACATTGATTCGGTTTTGACATTAAAACAAATAATGTTTGTTTTTTATATTAAAGAAAATACAAATACACGATTTGTTTGTTTGTTTGATTGGTGTTTAACTTATACTCAAGGGTATTTCACTTATATGACAACATGCCAGCCCAATGGGTGAAGGAAACCACCCTCAACACCACTGGCAAGAAACAAAGACAGGACGAGACAAATACAGGGCAACAACAACAGGAAACAATACAGACGCCACAATCAGATCGGCTTTCTCTTTCCCTTCAGCTCCGAGATCACCAGGGCAATATGGAGCTCCCTCCAACTGCCGGCTTAAAGAGTAAAAGTCATTGTGTTTACCACCATTTTGGTGTAGTATGCACTATAGTAGTGGTGGACAAAAACTATACAAGACTATATCTCTTACCCGTATTCAAAGTTGAGTTTTGTACAAAAGAGTCAGTTTGAAGGCAAATTGGGTTTTCGTCAGTTTTTAAAAGTATAAAATTGTAGTTACAGTCATAAACCAATATTTCGAATTCGTGCACAAAACCCCTTTCATCTAGTAGTTTCATGAAGACTTGATATTACAAACAAATTAAATAAAAATAACAAAGCAATGTAAAACTAATAGAACAAGCTGAGTAGCTATCAGGTCCACCACTAGAGGCTTTTTTTAAAAGAAAACATTCTCATATTTAGAAGATTAAACGAGTAAACTTATGAAGTTTAATAGGAATCCTGTCACACTGCGAAGTAATCAGAGGTAATGTGAGATGCGCGAGACATCCCAACATTTAATCTTCAAAGCCGAGTGTTACCAGCCGAATTTGCTTAGAAGCACAAAGAACTGGGTGGGGTAAATATATTTAATCTGACATACCATAATAAACACTCAAAAGACATCATTTTGTATCATTTTCTGAAATGCCTAACTAAATAGAAGCAGTCACGTTACCTCTGATTACTTCGCAGTGTGACAGGATTCCAATGAAACTTCATAAGATTACTCATTTAATCTTCTAATCTTCACTGCTGATGTAATACAGAGGTCCTGTGAGATGTTCTAATTGGTAATCACTCAGTAAACATTATAAACACACAACCACTTTAGTGATAATGTAAATAGTAAGGCTTAAAGCTTACTTTAATACTGAAAACTTATAAAATATATCTAGCAATTGCCTACACTTTGGCATAAACTAATTTATTTCCCTTTCAATAAACTAGTGGAAAATGAATCAGAATCAAGCACAGGCTTATTGTAATACACTCTGAAAGTCGAGTATTGAGACGCAGTTTTTAAGATAGTGTCCACTGGAACCTTAGCTCTAGCAACATCACTTGTAGACGCTGCCACAACACTATGTGGTGTAAATATACTAGTGTCAATGCCTGCTTGGCATATTACCCACTTAATCCATCTAGCAAGAGTAGCTGTAGGTGCAGGCCCATTTGGCTTAGCATAGCACAAAATTAACTGATCATACTTCCTGTGCAGTACCGGAGTTCTTTTGAAATATTCCAATATCACAGTCATTACACATAAACGCATATCAGGCGCATAAGCTTTAAAACTTATTTGACTTTGTTGATATCCTAGTCTAGTTTGTTTTATCAAATCTGCAAAATCTGTCCAAAAAATTCTTACATGACAATTATTCAATGATTTACAAAAAGTTTGAAGTGTCAAATAGTCTGCAGTCAATTCCAACACATTTATATGAAGGGTGGCCTCTATGGCGGACCAGATGCTGCCTGTCTTCTGACTGTATATAACATTTGCATTTAGACATTTTTAATCCAATATGACTCTGATCTTTCTTTTCTCTAGTAAATATATTTGATATGAACTGTCCCTATTCTGGCAAACATTTCTGTATATTACTCATTTCTAATAATTTGTAATGGATTTTGTTGCTATCTAATTTATATTCAACTGGAGTGAAATTTTGAAAAGGCTTTTCCTCAAATTCTATTTTAACCCCACCGACATATTTCAGTATTTGTTTGTCAGATGTCAGTTGTTGCCACATAGGAAAACACTTTTTCAATCCACCTGCTTGAAAATTATTTA
>JARFOD010091539.1:0-17737 GCA_031763545.1 Mopalia muscosa | reverse complement strand
TGTTGAGTTCAATTTGCTTCATCTTCTCATGTGTTGAGTTTAATTGTTTCCTTGCCACATGTGTTGGCTGTTGAGTTTAATTTGCTTCATCTTCTCATGTGTTGAGTTTAATTGTTTCCTTGCCACATGTGTCGGCTGTTGAGTTCAATTTGCTTCATCTTCTCATGTGTTGAGTTTAATTGTTTCCTTGCCACATGTGTTGGCTGTTGAGTTCAATTTGCTTAGATGACCACTGCAAACAATTTTGGAAACCTATAATCAGTCCTCCTAAAATAGTTTTGCATAACCATGGTAAGACTGTATCTGTTCCGTTCTCCAAAACAACACAGCCCCGTGAGGGAGAAGGGGGGGGCCTTGACCCCGCAGAATACTCCCTCGGCTTCCTCTGTAGATCGTAAGAGGGGAGAAAAGAGGTTGCTTTCTGTTGGCCTGGTGTTCTCAGAGCTAAAGGGTAACAGGAAGCAGATTTGTTTGTGATGTTCTGTATTTGTGTCTATTGTCATATAAGTGAAATACCCTTGAGTACGACGTTAAACACCAATCAAACAAAAAAAAATTACTAATAATGGAAGTTTCAATGGTTATCACTTGCATTTGTGGTATTAAATTGACACAGATATTTAATTAGTCATATGTCACAGGTGATGGTTGTTGGATTTATTCGCTTCCTTTTATCATGTGTTGAGTTAAATTGTTTTTATGGTGCCACAGTGCCCTCCTGTTTGAAGAGTAGCTATACTGTGGTTACTTAGCACTGGATGAAAATTAACTTTCCAACATTATGGAAACACTTGACATCTTAGTTATGCCAGTTTCAGCTATTGTTGGAATAAACCACTGTCATATAAGTGAAATATCCTTAAGCATGGTGCGAACAACATTCAATCAATCAATCATTGCCACATGTGTTGGCTGTTGAGTTCAATTTGCTTCATCTTCTCATGTGTTGGTTTTAATTGTTCCCTTGCCACATGTGTCGGCTGTTGAGTTTAATTTGCTTCATCTTCTCATGTGTTGGTTTTAATTGTTTCCTTGCCACATGTGTGGGCTGTTGAGTTTAATATGCTTGCTTTTCTCATGTGTTGAGTTTAATTGTTTCCTTGCCACATGTGTCGGCTGTTGAGTTTAATTTGCTTCATCTTCTCATATGTTCAGTTTAATTGTTTCCTTGCCACATGTGTCGGCTGTTGAGTTTAATTTGCTTCATCTTCTCATGTGTTGAGTTTAATTGTTTCCTTGTCACAGGTATTCAGTTACCAACCTATATTTCTTTTCGTAAATGTTCTTACCGTTTTACTGCATTGCAGCAGATTTATCCACCCTTGGTAAATTAAATAATTTTTTTTTAATTTATGGGTTATCAGAATATTTCAACGATGACTGATGGTGGCAGCATAGTTTGGAAAAAAAGACATATAATTTTTTTTATAATTGAATGTTGACATTAGAAACACACTTTTAGCATGTCGGCATAGTTTAAATTTAATAGCACTTCGAGAAATAGACACTATATATTGTGAAAATGTTTAACCACAAACAAGAGTCCTTCTAAGCTTATGCGAATTTGTTATACAAATAATTCTTCCCCTAATAGCGATGTTTAAGTAGCGCCTCGCAGAGCGGAAATTACATGGAAAGAAGTTGTTAAATGAAGATGATAGACAGAATTGTTACAAAATTCTCATAAAAAAAAGGTCCTTTACATGCACATTAATTTAATTCAGAGTAGGCACATCTGAATTCACAATCGTAAACATGGCGTTGAACATTATGCAATGGAACGTTGTACGGAAGGCTTGCAGTTTGATGATTTTGTGCAAACTAAGTGAAAAACTTGAAGCAAAAATGTTACAGTGGGGTAAGTTCAGAATAACTTTGTGACCCACTCCACTGGAAAAACATGTAGATGTTTGCTAGTTTTTCTTTTCTATTTCCAAATGTTAGGAGAAGAGTCATTAATCATTGTGACTCATGGCCTACTTTCTATTGTAGACTTTGTACCCTATGTCAAGCAATGACCTTGAACTTACATGAGTTATTTCCCCTTAATGAGTTTACAATAAATGTCTTAATTTTTCTTTTTTTGTTGAATTGTATCTGTTCGCCCCTAAGCTGACAGCGCACATTTAGCAGTTTTCTGATAGTGTTATGAGAGAATGTAACGGAGATCAGTGCGCCTTTATTCGTATAACCTTAGGATGATTTTTAGAAAAATGTCAAGTATTTTTTTTGATTATAAGGGACTGTACATCATAAGTATAAACTACTGCTGTGACCTAAATAACTGGAAATGTTGCCGTTCTGACAAACAATATGCTTATACTATAGACGCCAATGACATAACCTTACGCATCTTCATCTCGTGTTACCTTTTCTATTTTGAAGTTAAAGAAGGTTGGCCATGAGAATAGGCTAGGGCAATATCCGATGTCAAATGTTCTGAAAGAGTGCAGAAAAAATAATTTAATCAAGCAACAAAACAAAAAATAGTCTCTTACTAAAATGATTGTATAATCTGATCCCTGAAAAAAATAAAATATTACTTTTCTATACTGGAATTTTCGAAACAATTGATTCTCCTAGGAAACCAGTATTTTCTGAGAGCGTGCATATAACAATTTAACGAAGCAACAAAAAAAAATAGTCTCTTACTAAAATGATTGTATAATCTGATCCCTGAAAAAAATAAAATATTGCTTTTCCATACTGGACTTTTCTTGAAACAATTAATTCCCCTTGGAAACCAGTATTTTGCCAGAATGGGTTTCCATTTGTGAATAATGTATAACATTTTCTGTGGGAATTAAATATTTTGAAAGATATTTTAAAAAGCTCAACTGTTTTCTACATGATTAAGTAGATTGGTCATTAATCTTGTCAACAGGTTTAGTAAGTATTTGATCTCAGGGGGGTTGGAGTGAGTGAGGTGGAGAAGCTAGTGTTCTCTGCCTACATATTCTTATCGCTAAGTGTTGCCTTTTATTTTTGTTATGTTTCTTCGACCAGGAACTTAATAGGCTAAGTATTGCTGTTTGTTTTTATTATGTTTCTTCAATCAGGTACTTTAGGCTAAGTGTTGCCTGTCGATTGTGTTATGTTTCTTCAATCAGGTACTTTAGGCTAAGTGTTGCCTGTCGATTGTGTTATGTTTCTTCAATCAGGTACTTCAGACTTAGTGTTGCCTGTCGATTGTGTTATGTTTCTTCAATCAGGTACTTTAGGCTTAGTGTTGCCTGTCGATTCTGTTATGTTTCTTCAGTCAGGTACTTTAGGCTTAGAGTTGCCTGTCGATTGTGTTATGTTTCTTCAATCAGGTACTTTAGGCTTAGTGCTGCCTGTCAATTGTGTTATGTTTCTTCAATCAGGTACTTTAGGCTTAGTGTTGCCTGTCGATTGTGTTATGTTTTTTCTATCAGGTACTTTAGGCTAAGTGTTGCCTGTCGATTGTGTTATGTTTCTTCAATCAGGTACTTTAGGCTTAGAGTTGCCTGTCGATTGTGTTATGTTTCTTCAATCAGGTACTTTAGGCTTAGTGTTGCCTGTCATTTGTGTTATGTTTCTGCAATCAGGTACTTAAACAGTACATAATGCCAGGGTACTTAAGCTTGTTAACAGGTGCTTTATGCTATATTCTTTTTTTTATTTTATTTTTTTTTTTATTAATTTATATATTTTATTTGTTAAATTGTTTGGGGGTTCACCTCACAACAGTACCAAATTTCCAGGTTGTCATCTTGGAGGTCAAAGGTTAGCTTGTGCCATACAGTAGTGTATGAAACTAGTTGGGATATAAAATTTTCTTAAGTTCCCTGTAGGTTTATATACTTATAAATATTTATAAACATAACATTATAGTTAATTTTGATTTGATATCATATTATATCCACAGGGCATAAGAGCTTCGCTCATTTCTGCACAAGTTATCAAATTAGTTTTTTTGGGTTGTCTAAAAAAAGCACAGGAAAACCTTACATAAACTAAAGGTTATATGCAGGTGAATTTACCACCTGACCAAAGCCCTAAAGCTCTTTTTTTAAAATTCATGTGGGAGTTTTAAAAATAGCAAGATGCAGGTTGTGACAAATTTTATATAACACCAGCAGTTTTTAAAATAATTTTCACTAGATTGAAACCGATCTGTTGTTGTTGTAAATGTCTGATCTTGTATCATGTTTTTGATCTGCACCACTGTTTATTTTACAAATCTGTGGCAATAATTGTTTTGTGTGCAAGAATTTTATTTCGCCGTTCAAGTGACTTTGTAGCAATATCTAAAAATACACCTGAATGGATAAAATTCTACCTGCCTAGAACAAAATTTTTAGCCATGAGCAGTCATTATGCAAAATGTTTTTTTTGTTGCACTTTGAACAGCTGACACTGGAGCAACAATAGTTACCAGTATGACTATGAACAAGTTAGCTTGTCACGTGCCCCCAAATTCTAAGTCCTCCGTAAAATAACTTCCAAAGTAACAATTTTATCTGTGAAATTTAAGGTGATTTAGAACATACTTATTGTGTGAGAGGGGGCTGTTGACAGTTTCACTGATGAGATTTCTTCTAGTATACTCATCCATGAAACCACAGTGCCACATCCTTTTCTGTGGAGTGGTCACCCTTTTCGAATTTGTGAATAGTTATTCATTCTGCCAAAATATAAATAGCAAGTGTTATATTTTTTACTCAAGTTTAATTTTTTATGTTTATCCTGTTGTCCTGGTTGTTCAAAGCACTATTAAATTTAATCTGCTATTAGATGATGTCACGCTATACTGAAGGTCTATCACTTACCCAGTATTTGCGATTAAATCGGGTGTTAGCGACTAATACTCTTTCGGGCCCCTGACCCTTATGTGTATGAGTCAGTCACATGATGTACCTGAGGCGATCACGGTTTCCTCTCGGTTATCCACTGTAATAAGGCAAGGAATAGTGTGAAGTGGAGAATCCGTCGTCCTACTCATATAAGTGAAATACTCATGACTATGACTTTAAACCGTGAAACCCCAAACTAACAAACAATTTGGAAACAAATCATTTATTTTGGCCTTACAGTAAACTAAAAGTCTAGAATCTGCTGTTAAAAACAGAAAATGGTGAGAGGGACTTCTCTCCCTTCATCTGTCTCTTAGGGAACATATTATAAAGATTTATGTCAAATTATGTTTATCAAGAGCTCCCAACCCTACTCCCCTATATTACTCAAGTTTATTTCATTTGATTTGCGGAATCTTGTAAAGAGAATTTTGAAAATCTTTATATTGTTGTTGGGTAAAAACACAATCACTTTATCTATAGCTCATGTCTGAAAATACTGTGTAATCGATAAAATATGACATTTATAAAAGTTTGATCCTTTTTAGTTTAGTTTAAGACCTGAATTTTGTTGAATTTATAAAGATATTTCTGACATGAGTGGCATATTATTCAGGGAATGTTGGAGGCAGGGTATTAGGGGCACTTAAAAGTTGGCTTTGCATGAAAACGGATTATTGGGTGAGCCATGATGTCAATGGCTAAAGCTGAGAGGATTTCATGCGTGGGGGTTGGGGTGAAGGAATAAAGGTTTGACGATGAGACCTTGAAGGTCAGGGAAAGTCAGTGGGTCAGTAGTGAGATTGCGACTGGACACCTGCTAAGTCCACTGGCAGTATTGTTCAAATGTAGCCGCACTTGGTCAACTCCGTCCTCCACACACACAGGGCGGTCTGTTTGTTTACCAGTCTGATTATTGTTACAGAGTTAAGAGCATTGAACCTCTTCTCATGTGGCATATGAGTTCTGTCTGCTCTGTTGAAAACCTGTTTTGGAGGAGTGTGTTTATTGTTGTCTTGAGCTATTGTTACAGGAGTATTAAGGTCGCCGGACATAAGGAGACCAGCCGTTGCCACCCGTTGCTTCTAACATCAGCGGCGTGGGACTTAGAAAGGTTAGCCACTTGGCGAGACCATAGATTTCTCCCAGGCCTCACCCCCATATTTAATTTGTTATAAGGTCATCTGGCGGAAATATCACATCTTCCCACTTCTATCTGTACAGTCTCTCTCGCCTCTACGGCTTTTGTCAATATTTGATCACACTTTTAGTTGTTATTAACTCAACACTTTACCCAGCATGCCCTAACATAATCCTCGTATAAAAATAACCAGCCATCTCAGTCTGGAGACACACTGCCCTGTATACCTACACCTCTGAGGTTGGATCTGTTCTACTGGCCTTGCTTTTAACCAATCAGAACACCTGTAAAATTACAGGTAATTACAGCTTATCACAGACATTGTTTCATAACACATAATAAAGCAGATGTTTTATGAGTGTACATAGTATTGATTTTTTAACCTGTAAGTACAGAAGCATTTTGTCCAAAATTTAAACATCTCTCTTGAGCGTAGGATATAAAATGTCTTATCTTCTAATGAATTCTTTATTGAGACTTTCTCAGATTGTTTGCCTGATAAGGGTGAAGTGCTGTACTCAAGATTATTTCACTCATATGATGACATGTCAGCCCAATGGGTGAAAGAAACCACCCTCTAAGCCAATGGCAACAAACTAAGACAAGACAAGACTAGACAAAGACAGCATGTTATACTAGGACACCACAAACAGATCGACTTCATGTTGCCCCTAACCTCTGATGTCGTACTCAAGGGTATTTGACTTATATGATGACATGCTAGCCCAATGGGTGAAGGAAACCACCCTCGACACCACTGGCAGCAAACAAAGACAGGACGGGACAAATACAGGACGACAACAACAAGACGACAACAACAGGATGCAAGACACACCACAAACAGATCAGCTTCATGTTCCCCTTTAGCTCTGAGAGCACTAGGGCAACAGTAACCTCAGTCCCAACCCTCTTCACTTACAAGGTTTGCTCTTGGTTTTCCAATGCAATAAGCCAAGAATTAGACAATCTGTTGTCATATAAGTGAAATGCCCTTGAATACAACGTTAAACCTTCATAGAAGCCATCTGGTTATATAAGGTAGTATGCCCTGTGCATGGTCATTCTGTTGTTACTTAGCAGTGGAGGAATATAAATTTGGAATAAATCAAACACTTCACAGTATATGGTCACATTAGAACGTACATCTCCTAAAATAGCATTCTGGTAAGACAAGTAAAATTATGGAGCTAATAGGATTAAAACACTGCTCCTGTTAATCTGACCTTTAACAGAAATAACAATGGCTGCCTGATTACCATAGCAACGGTTGCCATGTCCTTGTCTACCTCCCACTCATCCACATGAAGGTCTGCAGGATTTTGGCTGAGGCGGAAGTCGATCAGTCAGTATTTCATGCCAACCCAAACAATGAATTAACGTCATCTGGCTGAAGAGGTGTAGAATTTACATGGAAACATATGTGTATCACTATATCAGTCCCATGGACAATGTGAATGTACGCTTACGAACCTAGCCATTTTTGAATCCTTCAAGGAGGAGTTGAATGCTGTGAATTTAAAACAGCTCAATTAGGCTGTTTAATTGAAATGCTTAAAAACTCTCATTATCCCTTTTCTATTATTTTAATTTAAAAAAAAAAAAAAAAATGAAAAGGATGTATTCTGTGGATCACAATGGAATCAAGTATATAAACAAAGAAAAGTTCAGTACAGTCATTCCAGCATGCGGGCATAATACAAAATCCATTCCTGAAAGTAAATAGGTAATTATAAATTCCAATTTATATTTGTACACAGTGAGACTAATTGGAGTTAAATGCAACAGCTTAGTCATAATTGGCCAAAATCAATTCTGTTTTAGATGACTCATACATGTTGTGTGTACCATAATTATTTCAGGTATCGTAATAAATTTGTAAACACTTAACTATGAAAATTTTGAATATTTTAATAGTGCACAGCCAGACCTGCCTATCTGGTGTATTCTGGAGTATTTTGTACGCATAATTTATGTTAAATACGCCAATAGGCCATCAAAATATACACTTATATATTCTGTGCTGTTCTGTAAAACAAAAAACAAAAAAATGGAAAGTAAATATTCCAAAAATAAAAAAATATATTTGTTTACACATACATGTAAATTTCTTCTAGGGTAGGCAGGTTTGCACAGTCACATATGCCATCCATGAGCTGCTGAATGCATCAATTGCTGGGGTGGTTTTTACAAGGTTTCGTCTCGGTTTTCACCCATGTTTGGGTAATTTAAAAAATGACAAGTAACAGCACAAACTTTGTACATTTTTGCTCTATACATGTATTATATCAAGCTTTCGAAGAGTGACACCCTCTGGCTAAGGGCAGTTTGTTTGAAGAGAAGCAATGCTGTCTTTACTTAGCATTGGAAGAAAATTAACCTTCCAACATTATCGAAACGCTTCGCATCGACATCTTTTTGGTTGAGCTAGTGTCAATTATTATTGATATTCACGGCTGTCATATAAGTGAAATACCCTAAAGCACAACATAAAACACTAAACAATCAATCAATCAATCAATCGTTTGAAGAGTGACTGGCTTGATGGTCAGGTTTACAATTTGAATAAAATCAAATAAAATCAGATAAGAAGTAGTTGGATAAAGAGAAACACACACATTCTGTCAGAGAAACGGTGTCCCTAAATTACTCCAAGGCTCAGAATAACCCAGCCTGTTTGCAGCGAGAGCTTTTTTTAGAAACTAGCCTGGCATTTCTGATCAAATGTTTACAGGGCCTCTAAATTTAATCAGTCTTTTTCCCAAAATACACCGAGATTTCTTTGATTCCTTAATTAAGTTGCTCCATTTAAAACAAAAAGGCCATTCTTGATAGTAGGTCAGCATCACCAAGGTCAAGGTCACTTAAGGTTCATTGTTCCATATTTTGCTTATCTGCATTTTATGGCTACCTTTTCTAGTGGTAACATGTGTTTTGCAGCCAGTGGAGATTTTTTTAGCAGATAATGGCTATTATATCAATTGTAGACAGCTTAATGTCATAAAAAAAAACCCTAGTTTTACATTTGTTTTAAAGATTCCAATTATTTTCGGGCTTAAAAAATGTACATAGGCATTGATAGCATTTGTTACTATAAAATTACATTAACTTCCAAATGTTTCTTTTTAACAAACAATGCTAATGAACAAAATAAACTTCATGTTAATGATCTATAAATGCGTGGATGAGATTATAAAGATATCCTGTTTCAAAATGTCAACGTCCGTTTTTGTTTAGAACGAATGAAAACATCAATATCTTTATTGCTTGCCTTGCCCTTCTATTTTACATTGTCCCATAAAATGTCAATGTCCTGTAGAATGCCAATTAAATTTCATTTTGTTTGAAAATATCAACATAATTGTAAAACTTTATATTTTTGCAAACTGTTCTTTATGTTACTTTAGTTACTAGAGCTTGCAAATTTTGGAAATCCATATTATTGGATTGATGTGCTTTTCAGTCTTTAAAAATGAAATGATGAAAATTTGATTGGCTTTCTCTTAAGTGGTCTTTAACTGGAAATTATAAACACCCCCTGATACTTGCTTTACTGGGTGGGTGGGAGGGAGTTTCGAATAGCCATTGTTGCTCCAAGAGCTAATGAGTAACAAGAAGCTGATCTGTTTTTGTTTTTGTTTTTTTTAGGATGTGTTTGTATTGTTTTTTGTGATTGTCCTGCCTTGTCATTGTTTTTTCTGCCCTCAGACTAAAGGCAGTTTGTTTGAAGCGTAGCAACACTCTCTTTACTAAGCAATGGAGGAAAATTTAAATTCCAACATTATGGAAACACTTCACATCTTGGTTATGCTAGTCCTGATTGTCCCGCTTGTGATTGTCCTGTCTTGTCATTATAAGTTGCTGCCCGCAGGCTAAGGGCAGTTTGTTTGAAGCGTAGCAACACTCTCTTCACTTGGAGGAGGAAAATTTAAATTCCAACACTATGGAACGATTCACACATCTTGGTTATGCTAGTGTCAGTACTGGAAATACCCATTAATCACAGCGTAAAGCACAAATCAACCAATACATCAGTCATTGTTGGTTTCCAGTCAGAAGTCAGAACTAGGTAAGTTTCCTGCTCACCTTGTGGTAGCATATTGTTACAGGTATATGAATGAAATAATCTTCTGTATAGGGCTGAACCTCAAACAAATACCCGGCCCCCCTCCCAAATCCCCTCCCTCACTTTTATCAGTTTAAAATTTGACTTCCTAAATCAACACCTTTTAAAGGAAATACTTCCTGGTGCTTTCAGAGCCTAGGGGCAAGATGAAGCTTGGATGTCATTGCATAAGTGTACATCCTGTATTCATCCTTTCCTGTCTTTGTTTGTTTGCAGATTCGTGGAGGGTAATTTCACTCACCATTGGGCTGACACTTGGTCATGTGAGTGAAATAACCTTTACCTAATAGGTACTGTGTAAAACACAAATCAAACAAACAAACTTTTTAAAATAGTAAAACGTCAATTCTTTAATCATAAATGACTATTGATTTTTGGGATTCACCTATTGGAATTAATTGTGTAACATACCAGTCCATTAAATTTGACAAAATAATTTAAATTTTTGACTGAAAAATGATACAAGTTGTTTTAAAAAGGTTTCTGTCATGAGACTGATAAACATATAATGAATACTGCAGCACTGATCCCTGTTAATTATTAAGACTTAGACATTTTTTTTGCTTTGAGGCTCAACTTTAATTATTTTTATTATCATTTGTAAACAATTTTTTTTGTTTACACTTTAGTCCCCATTCATCATAACATAAACATAAACTACTTTAGCAGGCAAGTTGACAAGAATGAGAAGATAAAAAAATGCTTGGGGAACTCCCTAATTGGTATGCGATACAAAACTTTTCTCAATGACCAATAGAATTCTTTGGTTTTGATGACTGCTGAACTCTTGGTAACCCAAATGTGAAGATTTCCTAAAAATTAATGACTCAAAACCCTGAACAAATGGGGTGTTTTAAAACTGTGTATTTTTCAAATGAAATCATCTGCTCGTTTTTGCCAGTATGCTTTAACTGAGTCAGATTGACGTTCACAGGCAAATTTTAATTTTAAATTCTCAAAATTTTCAGAATTTTAAGCTGTGTTTTAACAATTTTTAGCCCTGTGGCTCACTGTCATCACAAAAGTGAAATGTCCCTTAAGTTGTGAATTTCACACCAAATAATCAAATTTGAAGAAAAACCAACACTTATTTGAGATAATTTATGTTTTAAAAGCCACAGCTATTGATTGTTGAAAAATCTTCAATTATTATGATGTTTACTGCTGTGGAACAAGTCACACATGGAAAGAGCTAGAGTATTTTTGTGAATGGCTTGAAGGAATTCCTCAAAAGGGATGGGTGGGATAGCTATAAGGAATTAGTCTGGAAGGAAGTGAGTCACTTTAAGGGCATAGGAACCTAGATGTGACCTATATGCAGTAAATACCTAAATACTGGGATATATTTGGTTCCCACATTGGCCTTTTCTTTTCATTTTTAGCACTCTGGGTAGCTTAATGACAGTTTGTTTGAAGAGTAAAAAAACTGTCTGTACTTCTTGTCATTTTGATTCTGCCTTGACTTAATGGAGTAAGGTGTATGATTGGCCTATTGCATGCACTTTCCTTTTTACTTATCATTAACAGGCAGTCTGCCTATGTTTTTGACATTGCGTGCTGTTTTACCTAGAATAAATGATGATAAATTGAATGGTGCATCTTCATGACAGTGCATGGGAAAGTTAGGACGTCAAATGGGATGTCAAACAACTAGCACTACCAAAGTACAAACTTAAAATTTTAGCTCAAAATATTTCTATTTTCTTGTAGTGTTGCCCAACGGATATAGCTTTCAGAAAATTGGGATATTCTGTGTTGAATAATTTTATTAATAATTTTTATGTAAAGTAGTTCATTTAATTTACTGTATTTTAATGTGCACCTAGTTTAGTCAGATTTTAATTGTTGATGTCAGAAAATGTGCCACTTTTGTTTTAATAAATAGCTGGTTGTACAAAAAGTTGTTTGTTATGTATATAATGTATTTTGTTCATTTCCTTTTCTTTTCTTTAATTTTTTATTTATTTTGACAGACAGTTGACCTGCGCTTGGTAGCCCCATAAGGCAGAAATGTATCTTTTAACCCAAAGATGGTTTTTTTTTTTAATATAAATATTTAGTATTTTTTTTTATTTTAAAAAATGTATCATTTATAATAAACATATTCTTCTAATTAAATGGCAAATTATAAAATTAAAAAAAATTAAAATAACAACAACACTGATTTGCAAATTGTGAATTTTTGTAGCTCACCTTCCAGAGCCTCGAGTTATTCGAAGCCACAGCTACCTTTCAATGATCTTATCTGTTTCATGGTCACTAATGCCTTGCTTGTGGCCTTTGATGCTGGCTCCTTTCAAAATTTAAATGACTATTTCCCCATTCTTTCCATAGTACTAAGCTAATCAGTTTTTTAAAAACATTAACATTTAAATGGGTTGAATTACAGTATGCTGGCCTTGTTTCTATAAAATTGTGTAAATGTACTAAAAAAAAGTGTTTTTATGCATTCATGTTGGACATTTTAACTCAAAAATATAAGATAATATTGCTTCATCATTCAAATAATGTTTGGTTGTATTTAATTTTTTAATATTTTTTTTATTCACCACAGTGTAGTTTCAATTACTTCTTTGAACACTTATCAGAGAAGTATCCAGAGCCATTTTAATTAAGGAAAAGATATGGGCACCCAAACTATTTCAAGCCCAAATAATGTCAACACATTATTTTTTTCATAAATTCCTGTTAAAATCAAGCTAAAAGCAGTTTCCGAACCCTGATTATAGTGTGAAGAATTTGGGATAGGACCCTACTCAATTTTCTAGAAGCTCCCTTGCTATTAGAGATGGTGAAATGCTTGACCATACCAAACTTCAAGTTCTAGTGTTCCACAGATTGTCCATGGTAGCCAGTAAGGTGCTTTTGGCTTTACTAACATTTATTCTAGGTAAAACATCACATGAATTTAACAATAACATGTTGGCTGACTGCTTATACTTATGAAATAATGTGAGAAAATGCAAGCCCCAATCGTGCCCCTAACTTCAGTTCCTGTGTTCAGGGCACAGCCTGCAGGCCTGCTTATCCCATCAAGGTGCACTACTGGCTTTATTATCATTTATTCTAGGCTAAACATCACGTGACATTAAACATAACACATGACAAGTAATGCGAGAAAGTATGAAGAAAGCTAAGCGTGCACCTAACTTGCCTACCCTTTGTGTTTTGGTGAATTCCGTACACAGAATTTATAATTAATACACCAATAAGCCATAAAAATAGCATGTTAAATGCAAATTTATTGTGTCAAACTGATTTTTATATTCAAGTACATTTGTACTTTTCTGACAGATAACATAACTTTTAAGCAGGTGAAGGAAAAATTGTTTATACTCTTATATCTGTTGATTAGTTTTATTTTGAAATTGCCTCTCTTGATTGTCCGACAGAAAATTGTGCAATGTCATTTTATTTTTAAATTGCCAGGGGATGTATAACTTCTCACTGGCCTGAAATAATGTGTTTAACAAAGGCCTGGTTGTCTGTGTCTTATCTAGTGAACAGCCCCCAGGGTACACTTTGCTCTAGATATTGGGCTTCAGGGACAAAATGTCATCAAGTACTTTTAATTCGATTCCCTCGTTTCAAGAGATGCAACCAGGATAAGGACAAATGCCCAATATGTTGCCCTTTTGGCTTTAGTATCATTTATTCTAAGTAAAACATCATGTGAAGTCAATGATAACACTTTGGCTGACTGCATATAGATGAAAAGTAATACAAGAAATTGCGTGAAAAGCCACATAACACTATTTCTGTCTGGTATTCAACAATGTGAGGGATGTTTTGTTTTATTGGTACATGCCTGAGGGTTAAAACAACGAAAGTTTTTGCTTGACAAAGAATAACTTAAAAACTGACGTCTGAGCCCGTCTGACTGGTAGTAATGCAGCATGGCCCTCAGACCTAAGGGAAGTCACTCTTGTTATACTGGACTACGGTAAAACCATAAAGCTGCACTACTGGCTTCATTATCATTTATTCTAGGCAAAACATCACGTGACGTTAAAGATATCACGTTGGCTGACAGCATGTACATGACAAGTAACGCGAGACCGTGCGAGAAAAGCCAATCATGCACATAATTTGACAAAATTTAGTTCTATCACCCTGGTGGTTGTTAATGTAAGATATTTATATGATACATATTTGTAAGTTATATTAAAAAATTATTATTTTCTAATTATGGTTAGAATTATGGTTTGGTAAATAATAAAGCAGTACAGAAAAAAATGTGTTACTTGTCGTTTGTAAGATTTCAGGCATCACATATGTATGAGTCACTTCTGTCACACACATGTGACACCAGTCACACTAATGTATATAGATTTTGGTTCTTTAAAAATAAAATATAATTTAAAAATAAATTTCTTAATGTATTTCACAGGTTCTATGGCACCTGATAACTTTGGGTATATCATGAAAGTCAAACAGTCAAATAATATACATGTATGATGTAGGCCAAAAGGAATAAATAATGTTTGTTAATGTTGAGTAAATAAAATGCTGGTTTTTGTCTAAGCAAAATCATTACTTAAGCTATGGAAAGCTGACTTATGAGCATGCACAGTTTCACTACTAGTTGACAATCCCATAGTCGTGCCTCCTGCCAATCACCTACCAGCTCTTTTGCAAATTTGCATGAATTCTATTTCTAGTGTGATATCACATAGCCCTAATTCATTATGTAGACCTAGTCCTACATCATCAGCGGATTTACCATTATAAACTGCTATTCTAGTACACATTTCTGTCTGTCCACCTTCGGGTGTATGAATGAGTCACATGTTGTGGCTCTGGCAATCACGAGCGTGGTTTTTACAAGGCTTTACCCCGGTTTTCTACTATAATTAAGCATGGAACACTGTGAAGTGGACAATCCAATGCATATAAGTGAAATACCCTTGAATACGACCTTAAACATGAATCAAACGTACAAACCAACAAATTAAATACACATTTGGTGGAGGGTTGGGAGGGAGCTTCCTGATGGCCTGGTGCTCTCACAGCTCAAGGGAAAAATGATGTTCATCTGTTTGTCATTTCTTTGTATAGCATTGTCCTTTCTTTGCCATCTTGTCTTTGTTTGTTGCCAGTGGTGTCCTTCACCTATTGGGCTAGCACGAAGTTATATGAGTGATAAGTTCTCCATCAATTTCTACTTAAAGCGATACTCCGGGCTGCAATAAAATGCATAGAGGTAAAATGAGCCTCATTTTTTGTGTTCAATTATGCTCTCTTATGTTCTAATCGAGCTATAACAATTTTATAATTGGATCTTTAACAATGTGTAATGCACAAACTACAGTCAAATTTATCCGCGCGGCCATGTCTAGGTACTTTTATCATTAAACGGAGGAGCTCCACAAATATGGACACAGTGCCAAAATGATCGGCGAGCTCTTTTCTATCCTTAAGTGTCTAAGCAACCAACCCGATTAAAGTTATGCTTAGAATCTCTATAAGAATTCGTTCATTGACCTCCAGAAACTGTCTGCGCCAACAGCATCATTGTCGCAGATCACGACTTTTTAATAACATCTTCATTCAAATACAATTGTTCTTGTGTCGAATGACTTGGTGGCATGATCTTTGTCACAACGTCAGCTAACCTAAATTGTCTCCTTTTTATAGAGTAATTGTAAGCGGAAGTTAATTTTAAAACAAACCATTCCTGTCCAAGGTAAGCATGTACAATGTCTCAAATCCCATGGATAGCTATATAAATTGAACAAAAATTGACCGTTTTCTTACTTTTCGAACTTTTAAATGGGCCATTCAGTTAGACAGTTAGTTGTCTACTTTATCATGTCCAGAACAACGGTCTATCCGATCAACAAACACTAGGCTCCCATTTTATGGATACAAAATCACAGATCTGATCAAACTTGGACGGAGGAACCGCCCCTACCACTAATATTTTCTCCAACAATAAACAATGAATACGATCACCCTACAATTGACGTTATTATTACAAACGTAGCAAAACAACAAGAGGGCATCAAAAACTTTTATAGTTATATAGTTAAGGATACTCTAACCCCCCTCAGCTAAAAAAATTGGGATTTTTTTGGTTTAGCCTCATTTCGCCTAATTTCGATTTTGTCAAATTTGGCGTGTAGGCGAAACGAGACTGGCCAAAAAGTATAAACTTAAAACAATAGTGGGATTAATTAGGATTAAGCCTAACTGGCAGGCAGCGATAATTAACATACACAACTAGAGTGTTTTACATTATAAAGTTTTACTTATCAATTCCCAACATGTAATAAAAATGAAGCTCTGTCAGCAAACTGTAGAACAGATAAGTCTCCGCGTAATAATTCAGCCTTCAAATGTTCTAGGCGGTCATCAATTTTTCGGTATTTCATCCGTTTGGGAGCAAACCTGGCACCATTCTCGGCCTGGGCAATTCTTGTTTCCACCACTGACTGTTCCCTCTTAATTATTAGAATAAATTCGAATAGGTTTGGGTGTGATTTGGAAGCAATTGATTTCATTCGGTTATGCCATCCTTCAAGGTTGTTGTTTGTCCTGGCACCTTCTGTTTCATGGTGGTTCCATATATCTCGGCTCCACTGTCCTTCTACCCAATTTTCCGTTGCATAATCCATAAATCTGGTACACTCTGCCGTCGCTGGAGACTTAGCTATAGCATTCAGCCAAACATCTTCTACTTCAGCAGTTGGAATCAGCGGCAATACTGCAGCTCGTCTCACCAGAGATCGAACATCGGCGTCATTTCTGTAAAGAATTTGCAATCAATGCTTCTGTGTGTTTCTCCAAATACATTGGGTAAAATGGAAAAAACAGCCCATAACTTTGGTGTCGGGCAATACGCTTCTAACTGCAGCGTGGAAGGATGCTTCAAAGTCGGCCATTATGACAGAGGTGTCAAAATGGAAGTAACGGGAATCGCTAGAAGTCTTTATCAACCGTAACATCCGTTCGTACGTTGTCTGTCTTCTGTTTGGCAGCAGTGCGTATACCAAAGGAAACGTTTCTCCCCCAACAACACCGTGTAATGTGTATACTTGGTCAAAAATGCCTGGTGTTATGTAGAACGTCCCGTCGCAGTAAATCATTGAAGACTGACATAGATAAGCAAGGTTTGTAGATGTAGCGAACAGAATTATCTTTTCTGTTTCTCCATCACAGGCAAGCAGAAATGGGGCACCACATCTCGTTGTCGTCCACTCGCGCTCCAACTGTACATCACTAAGGTTCTTTGGTACTTTTGGAATAACTGTTCGACGTTCTCTGTAAAGACTAGATCTTATCGAATAGTATGATGGGAATTGAGCTGCATCTGCAGGTGATCCGTTGTTCAACTTGGACACCTCATCATCATATATTTGTGGCATAGTAGTAAGTTCTTCCCTGGCTCACTTTCGAACATAGGTAAAACAGAAAGGTGTCTAATCACCGCTTAACTGAACACACAGAAGATGAAAATAGTGAAATTTATAAACATATTCAACAATGTGAACGATTTAATTTCATTATGACACTATATCAACTCTCAGTTACTGAACAATTACCACCTCCTAACTTAATTTCAGTCATTCTAAATGAAACTAAAATTATTGACAGAGCCAACCACTGGGTAGAAATATTATTAAAAGAAGCATTTTGGATCAAAAGGGATAACCC
>JARFOD010091529.1:0-17738 GCA_031763545.1 Mopalia muscosa | reverse complement strand
GAAAACAAATTGAATTATTGCTTAATATATATATATATATATATATATATATATATATAACGGCGAAAACAGCAATGATACTCCTTAGCCATGGGGTCTGCTGGAAATGGAAACATAATCTATATTCAATGTATACATTTACGTATATTTTACAACTTTTAAGAGAAAAAATACACAGACAAATTAAAGTATGAGAACACAAACATTTCAGATCATTTTGTGAGATCGTAACTCAGTAGCTTATTGTTTTTAAATGTCCAATTGTTCAAGACTTATCAAAGATTATATGATACCGCTCCCTACTTCCGTCTGCATGGTTTGCTGGGGTGGACACTGTTTAATTTGTGTTCCCAAAATAACAAGGCATTATATACGATGCATATTAAACTGTTTTTGTGTCGTAAGACATAACCTATACAAGCAGCATGCAGGTCTTACAAAAACCGTTTTAGGGCGTCGGTGCATGAAAATGTTTCCGAGACAGACACAATGTATAGGGTTTTGAGACTTTTTGTTAATTCAGTATATATCTGTACCAAAACAATTCCTCATGTATAAGTGTTTGAAGGGAATTAAGATTTGACCTCGCCTATCTAACTAAACCGATTTACAATTAAAGACTATACTGGCATATACTTTTCATTTCCAACTAAGTTAAAGTAACGGCTTTGTGAAAAAGACATATGGCAGGATAACTATAAAAAAAGAAAATGGTATATGTCTGATATAAGATATTCATAGATTAAAGTATAAACATAAATGCTTACAAACTATATATAGTTACGTAAGGTATAGGCGCTAACATAATTAAGTCTTCTCTACACGTATTCGTGAATGGGCTGAATGGAATTTTGACATTTATACAACATTAGCTCGCCTGTGTACACAGACACAGATATTGAGGTATGTAGGTCTAAAGGGTATATATCCCAATTATATCTACTTAATTGACATTTCAGGTCAAGCCTCGGTTGCTTGGCATTGTAAGCTGAAATTTATTATGCCCACACAATCCATATCGGTGTAATAAAACAGATGTATTCGACCATTAAGAATCAGTCTTGAATATACGGATTCATATATATATAGGTCGGCTAAATAAACGACGGAAACAAATGGGTTTTTTTTACCCAGGAAATATATTTACTTGTGACTTGGCCAGTTGTAAAGTAATCAACTCGTCTACTACTATAAAGTCAATATAATATATATATATCTCTCACCTTTATCTTTCGAATGAGCGTGGAATATATTACCGATCTTTGAGCCAAGTTTGGCAGGTCTCAAAACGGTCACCATTCTTTTCGATGCTATGCACAGGTAACACTAGAGAGCTAACTATACATTCCCGTGGGGCCTACCAATCAACAGGTATATTAACTCGACCCGTAACAACTGCTCACTATATGCTCTTAACTGGCATACAAGTAACACCAGACGATTGTTTGCTCAGCTAGCCCACTTTTGTTTGCACTCTTGTCCTTCGTCCTATAAAAATTTGCTAAACATGTACGGAGAAACAAACTACTATTGCACAGTGTGGCCAGCTTTCTTTTGTGTGTCTCTTATAACATAACCTAACGTTTGGTAACATAAGACGTCCAGTTCTGATTTGAGACACCGTAAACTTCGTCGAGGTAAAGTACTTTGAAGTGTTGTATTAGTAACGGTAAATCCTGCTGTCCAGCAAATAACCTAGCCATGCAAGTCGGACAGGAAAACTCGCCAGGCCCTGGAGGTAGCACAAGGTACTAAATACAATGTGGATAGAAGGTACTTCAATGGGACCTTGTCATTCCCAGCTATACTTTGGCTATAGTCCATTAGACATGCTCCATACTGTATTACACGTCAACAAGAATATTACGCAGGAAAAATCGGTCACTTTGAACTTCCCAAGTCACGAGGCGGATAAAGCCGCACATATAAGATAAGATCCCAATCCAATTCAAGTCATATATGGCATGAAATAGATACCCCGTGTATATATAAAGCATTTATAATATGGTTTACCTATTCCAGTTGTACAAATGCGATACAGTGTTTAAACGTTTTGATAAATTAATAGTTTATGTGGCTCGAAGTCCAGTGTTCTTATGGACAGAGGCTCGCGGTTTATATTGTGTACATAGAGAGACCTTATACGAGAAGACGTTGGGGACCTGTATCTTTATCTCAAGTACCCAGCATACATACGATATACTGGTGAAAGATACATGGCTGAACGGGGCTCCGAAAGGGAATGAAATAATAAAATATTTATCTGCAACTGTCATTTTATGATGTAGTGGCAGATAGTCACTCGTACGAAATAAAATAATTCTTAAGATTCGTTGGTAGGAGACCGACAAATGTTAACGCTGTAAAGTAAGGCAGCGGCGTCGGAACAGTTTTGAAAGTGGGGAGGGCCACTATCACAGCCCACAAGGCGAGGGTCCAGGGGCCGCGAAGGCCCCGGAAGCTCCGAGAATTGTAGACTGCCATTGGTGAGTTCTGAGCGATTTCGGGGTACAAAATTAAGCTGCCACTGCCTCTTAAACAGTGTCAATTAAATAATATTTCTTTCTAGTTTTTAAATAAAATTTTCTACATTTAGGTTGTTTCGTTGACGAATATAACCATACTGTCATACTAGACGCTTGTAGTTAAACTGAAGAGCTAAAGTAGTGTATTTCCGATAAACGGTAACTCATTTTGACTTAATTATACATCTCCGGAAGGCTAAAGATAGCATAATAAATGCTGAAATATTGGTGAAGCCCAAATTGATAAACAAATGCGGATAATTAACGCACGGTTTGTTTTTATGTCACTGTTTAGACCATTTATAAATATGTGTGCTTTATGTAGGGCCTACGTTGTTCTTCAACGAACGTTGGCTAGTTGTTTATTTTATTTTGTTTCAATTTAAAAGCCCGGAATTTTCTCTTTCAATTATTTTTTATATTCATTTTTATTTCATTCTGTGAACCTGGCGACATTTGGTAAGGTATATTTTTCTGTTCTAGATAATTTTAAGTTGTTTTATTTATATAGGCCTACGGCCTAACGGTAGTCCTCCCGATCGATCGATGTGCAACAGATAAGAGTTATATTTTAATTATATTTTTTGCCTTTAAACAGAGACATTTTGCGCTAACACTTACCATAAACTAATAAACTACAGTCATTTTTTTTCAAAGAATCTTACAGCTGTCAACAGTGACAGTGAGCTAAATAAATGGACGTGTTTGATCGGTTATCAGTGTCACGTGACTTTATGTACAGCGCATCATGTGACAGATAAAATGGCCGCTTGAAAACTGGAGTGAGTTTGATTCCACTTACGAGTCAACAGTTGTTTTGTCAGATTGGAGGTCAACCTGGCAAGATGAGTGTTCTGAAAAACATTAAAGGCACTATTCAAAGTGTCCAGCACGATTTGTCAACTAGGTAGGTCTTATATTGACGACTGTTTCGTTTATGTACAGCCTACACTGGCTACAGACATCGCCATCTGTCTGTCTCTAATCATACTAATGCTCAAAACTTGAACTAAGAAATGTTACAATGTATCTAGCCTGTTAGCATAAATCCAATTAGAAAGTTTCCTCTTTTAGAATCAAACCGGCAACGCGTTAAAATGGCAGAGAAGCCTCACGAGACAGACGCCTACAGTTTCGCAATGACCCAAATATCGTATGCATGACACTTTACATTGCTAGGAAGTTTATTGGTTATAATACTAGGTAACATTTGTTTAACATATGTCTCCAACCTCATTGTTTTATGTTCAAACCATACTAAATCTTGCGCGTATGGGTTTTTTTTAAATAAAAGATTATGTTGTGTCAGAAGTCTATCAAGTAGACTTCTGGTTGTGTATATATTTGATGTAGGACATGCTTTGTAAACATCCAGGCTTCATGCAAGTCCTGTAACTCTTGGCGATTAGTACAAGCCTAGCCCTAAATGACATCTTACCTTCCCCATTTTCTTTTGGCCATATTAAATGTCAGCTATCAACGACATAATGTGATGCCTCATTATTCTGGAATGAGCCTAGTGCAGTCCCTTTGAGAAATCCTTCTAGGCAGCCCCCTGCCTCAAAGTTGGGTCCATAGGTGCCTAGTGGCATAAAGTATTGACTCATTGAGGACAGTCATTTCCGCTCATACTCAAGATTATTTCACTCAAATGACAGTGTGCCAGCCCAATGGGTGAAGGAAACCACCCTCAATGCCACTAACAGCAAACAAAGAAAAGACAGGACAAATCCAAGACAATAACAGGGTGTAATACAAAGACATCATAAACAGATGGGCTTCATGTTGCCCCTTAGCTCTAAGAGCACCAGGGCAACAGAAAGCGCGCTGCCAAGCCTTCTCCACACAAAAAAAAAGACCATTGAGTCCTGCAACGAACAATAAGCTTACATTACTTATATAATTTGTTATGACACATATTAAAATCAATGAAATCTTAAAGAGTTACAAAGACAATTTGAAATAGATTTGATGACTGTTTTTTACTTCCACATTATCAATCATATATAATATGTTTCGTTTATCTTTCAGTATAAAGTCATTGACAATTTCACCAAAAGATAAAAATGTGCAACGAAAGAGTTCTGTCAGTAAATACAGATCGACTAAGGTTGAAGGGGTAAATTTAGATGCTGGAGCAGATCTTCTAAACAAGTAGGTACAAAGTTAAAGACTCACTAGATATATAACAACATAGTCAATTGCTTGTTGCTTTAGAACTGGAAGTAGATATTTTTTGCTGCCAAAGCAAAACTATTCAACAGTTCTGCCCACCCCTGGAAAATCATGCGACCCAGAGTCGCGTGAAATCATACATCTGGTGAGAAATTTAAAAAAATTATCGCATGAAAGTTAAACCTAAGGTAAATGATGTTTAAGATCTTTTTCGAACTGTATTCACCATATAAAATCATGTGAGAAAATTAGTGATTGCAAGAAATTTGACATTTTATCCATGGGTGGTTCTGCCATTTACAGTTGCAATACTTCCCAGTCATATCAGGTAGCGAGAATTACCCGTGGTTGAAGACATAACATTGTTGCTCTACACAGAAATTTTTAGAAATTGCAAATATTGGAAACCCATGTATACATCTTTTTTTATGTCATTTCTCGTCACCTGCATGAAATTAAACATGCAAACATGCGCCATGTGCAAACATCTCAACCCATGGTGAAGGTTGGAAAAAGATCCGTCGCTATCGCCAGCCTCTCAGAACATTTATCAGATTTTTTGTGAACAAAATAGATTCTTTCCTGACGTTTAAATAAATTTTTATTTGAGTTTCTCGCTTGAGTTGACACATATAAGTTATCTCCCTTTGCAATAATAAGATTGAAAACAGTCAGAAAAAGAATATTGCAGACAGGTAAAATACAAGTCATTGTTTTCAGTGCATACATGTATATAAAAAAAGCATAGAAAAATCAGATATATGTTTTTAGAGGCCGGCAATAGGGGTGGATCAATTTATAACTTTCACCACGGGTTGATAGGCGGGACGTAGGGCTAAGATGGATTCATTAATCCTGTACATTGGTTTTAACATGATGTCAGTTGTATAACTAGCAGGCTCTACTATATACAGCTTACATGTAAATCTCATGTGAATGGCCTTTCAAAGTCTTGACAAAAGGGAGGTGTGTTTTAGAATAATGACAGCATTTAACTCCATCAATTTACTTTCTTGAAAGTTGACCTTGAGTTTAGGTTATAAATATGTATGAAACTATGTTTGTAGGTATCAAGAAAACTGGAGCGATCTTCATCAACAGTCTGAAGAAAATGCTAACAAAGCAGAGGTAAATAAATAGTTCACCCTATTTATCAAAACACAGTGACACATGCTGTAGACCGACATACTTTTCTGTGCCTTTAGGTGACTTCTCCTCATCAGTCAATCAACAACTCAACCCACAAAGTCACCTATTGAACAATCAACCAATCAATAAATGTTTTAATCAATCAATCAATTAATCAGTCAATCAATCAATCATTCAATTAATCAATCAGTAAATCAACCAATCAATCAACCAGCCCACCAATCAACCAACCTACCCATCAACCAATTAATCAAAGAATCAATCAACCCACCCACCCACAATCCATCAATCAACTAACCAACCAACCAACCTACCAATCAGTCAATGCAGGGTATGTCTTTAGTGGCGAATGATCGTTTGGGTTACGTATAGTCGTCACAACTCCGATTTGGGGGAACGGTTTACTGTTCCCCAACAACAACAACGCCATGTTAAACTAACTACTGATTTTCTCATTATAATCCATGTTAAATCACGTAGACTCAAGAAAACAAGTTTTGTTTTAGTCTCTAGCAATCTTCTGTTCTGTACAAAAGGCGTTTGTATGAAATCAAAAGTAAGAATAGTTAGAATTTTGGCCGCAAGACATGTATACAAAAATTTTACCCTAAACGGGGTAGATACAGTAGATAGAAATGAGATGATTGGATTCAAATTACAATTATTGACATTACATTTGTGTTTAAAAAAAAGGTTAAGTTTTATCAATTCATGTTTACATGTATTGTATAAAATTTAATTCCTTTGGGAAGATAAAAGTTTAAATTCTTTTCTCACTTTTTAAGGGTGACTGAATTGAACTGTAAGTGATCAATTATTCAAACCATTATAAATAAAAAAAATATTAATAATTAAACGTGTTATTACAAAAAAATTCTATCTCTATTCAGAAATTTAGTCTTATTTAGGCTGTTTAAATACTTGTTACTATTAGTAACACTATTAGTTACAAGTATTAACAGCCTAAATAAGACTAAAGTTAACTTACAAGGCCGGGTACAGTCATCCTGTAAAATAGCACTCTTGTAAAAGACACAACTCTCAATGGTAATGTCAGATGAGTGATTTTAAACATTTTCAAAGAGAGAGAGAACACCCAACAGAATTTCTCCTGGAAATTGCTGCTACATGCCGTGCTACATTCAGTTCTCATTTGCAATACATGTATATTCTTAATAAACACCCCAAAAATAACATCTGTTCACATATTTAGCAGTTTTTAATGTACAATTACCAAAAAATGACCTACCCCAGCCAACCCACCCACCCACCAATCTGTCAATCAATCAATCAATCAACCAACCAACAGACCTACCCCAGCCAACCCACCCACCAACCAATCAGTCAATCAATCAATATATAACTTGTTTGAGTGGCATTTAGAAGTTAAATCCATAAAGTCTTACTTATTATGTAATCAATATATATCAAGCTAAGACAACAGTTTCTACTAACTGGAGGAGTTCTATACACAGCATGCCCACATCCGTAGCTTAGTGGTAGCGTGTGGGATTACTAATTACTTGAATTTACCTTTCACGGGATCGAGTCAATTTGTCAACCATCAGGTATATGAGTGAGTCACATGATGTGGCCCCAGCAATCGCAGGGGTGGTTTTTACTTGGATTCCTTCCGGCTTCCCACTATAAATAGGCAAGGAACAGTGTGAAGTGGATAATCCGTCATATAAGTGAAATACCCTTGAGTATGATGTTAAACCCCAATCAAACAAACAAAATCACAACATATCACACTCATCCTTGATTGAGTTTTTGTTATAATTTGTTGTTGTACACAGACACCCTAATAGCACAACTTTAGCGTACAAAATCAATAAATTGATCAACAGTGAAACTTATGTAAACCGTCACCGCATTTTTTAACATAATTGGTGCATATATTTATTTTCTGGGGGGAAAAAAGTTAATCATGGAGCAAGATTTCTATATCGGTAAATCCTTGATTGGTATGCACCAATCAACTTTCTAAAGTATCATAACATATCGGTATGCACCAGATTGGTATGCACCAATCAACTAAACAAAAATCAAAAATTTATATTGTTTTTAGTTTGTCAATATATTGAATTGTTATTTTGGTGTAATATAATTTAAATCTTATTTCACTAATCATTTTATTTTTCAATTTTATTTCACTTTGTTCAGTTCTAAAAATAACTAGGGTAATAATTGAAACGGTTATTGTATAGAATTGTTTCAAATTTGTTATTTTCAGAACTTAGCGATTGTGATTGGTTCTCTGTTTGTGAAGTATGACCGTGAGTCTGAGAGTTTTTCTCGACTTTCTGCAGAAAGTGAGTCTCTACCAACAGTGATTCAACAGCTACAAGATTTAACCAATCAGATAGGTCAGTGAAATATTGATCCCTTTTTGGGTCCGTTTTTCACAAGGGTCATATTCAAACTTTTGTTTTACGACGTCACATTATCATCGGACTTCTTTGTGGTATAACAAATTCAACCCTGGCTTATGAAAATATTTGTGTTTTTTAGAAAGTGAAGATTAACAATATTTTCGTTATTTTGGCATGAAACTTTCTTAGTTTGAACAGGTTCTCGTTCCGAAAATTTTTGTGGGTTGAAACCCGTCCTGGAATCAAACCCATGACCCTCAGAGCTAGGGTTTATCTAGGGTGGTTGGAGAGAGCTTCCTGTTGCCCTGGTGCTTTCTGAGCTAAAGAGGAACAGGAAGGTGATCTGTTTTGTTATGTCTTTGTATTGTCCTGTGAATGTCCTGTATTAGCCCTCTTATGTCTTTTTTTGTTGCCAGTGCTGCCTGGAGTGGTTTCCTTCATTTAAGTGAAATAACTTTAACAAACTATCAAATTTTTTGATCAACCCAGCCCAGATATCAGGCTATAGGTTTACGACCCTCTGGCCAAGGACAGTTTATCTCCAGTGGAATCTTTATTATCTTTATTTAGAACTAGAGGTAAATTCATTTTCTAAAAGAGCCAAAACTTCACACTTTATAAGGCTGTGTAAGTCTGGTTTATTCTCGAACCTTCAGGCAACTCTGGGAAATCCATAATCACATGAAATCTGGTGAGAAATTTTTAAAAAAATATTTTTTATAACAACACTTTTTTGTAAAATACAATCCAGTATCGATGGCCAACCGAAAAAAAAGTTGAATTTATCACATAAAAGTTAAAACTTTAGTACATGATTTTTAGGGGTTTTTTTTTTTCAATCCGTATTCACTGTATGTAGAATCTGGTTCGAAATTTTTAACCTGAAAATTAGAGGTCTCAAAAAATTTAAAATTTTGTCAAGGCTGCCGGAAGGACAGTGTATTCTGAATATTGTCACATTGTCTTTATTTAGCACTGTAGGAAGGTTTTTCTTAAAGAGCAAAACACTTCAACCATTGTAAGGTTGTGTAAAGGAGGTAACTGATTGCGAAGAGAAGTACGCTTTAGTGTTGTGTGCAACACAAATCAATGAATGAATCCGTCTGTTGTACACCATATACTACTGTAGGTCTCCATCTGTTGACCCTCAGGTATATGAGTGAATTACAAGATGTGGCTCCGGCAATCGTGAGGGTTGTTTTTCACAAAGTTACTGAGCTCTCGGTTTTCCACTGTAATAAGGCAAGATACTAATGTGAAGTGGACAATCAGTTGAAACCGTTCTCATATAAGTGAAATACCCTTGAGTACAACATTAAACCCCAATCAAACAAACAATCTGTCGAATCTTATGTCTAAGGGAGAAGATTTCACCAGCCTAATTGACCTCATTGATTTTCTTGTTTCAGTTGCATTCAGAAGCTGTAGCAGTATCATAACAGAATTATATTGATTTAGTCTTCTATAAATATGCTTGATTCAACTTTTTAGTTAAAATTTGTAGATCATTTTTTACTTTTTCCCAAAAAATCTTCACTCATGAGATTTTTTTAAAACAATTTAAAAAAAAATTCCATGCCATAACATTCTGTATAAAATTCCTCTGCCACAGCTAGAGTTGAGGAGTTATGTGAGCAGGTTGAAGCGGCAGAGGTACAGCTTGAGAATATTTGTGAGGCTGAGGAGTTTAGAAGAGCTCAAATTGCACACCATCAACAACTAGCGTCTTATAGGGAAAGACGACATGCAGCTGCTGAGAAATATAAAGGTACAGTTTTAATCTATTTGAAAATCAACAATATTCAAAATATATGTTCACAGGATTAACTCTGACTGTGGATCCTCAGGTATATCAGTGAGTCACAAGATGTGGCTCCAGCCATTGCTGGGGTGGTTTTTACGAGGTTTCCTACTGGTTTTTCATGCTAATTAGGCAACATGCAGTGTGAAGTGGACAATCCGTTGTCATTAAAATGTAATCAGGTAATTGTTTTGAAGGGTTTTGTCCAAAACATGTAATGATGAATTGTTTTTGATTATTCAACATCCCTGTGCCAATAATTAAAAAAATTGGCTTATTCAGTGGCTTCTTAAATCTAAACTGTTAAATGTAGCTCATGATTAGATGGCACCCCATCATGTGAGTGAAATAACCTTGAGTATGGTGTTAAACCCCAATCAAACAAATAAACTATTTCTGATCACAGTTGGCTTAGCACAGGAGCATGCTAAGAAGGCGAAATTACGAGACAGTAAACGGCAGGCTCAGTTAAAAGAGAGACAGTCTATATTCCAAGAAGCTTTTGACAAAGATCTCAATTATTACAGGACATTTGGGAAAACAGAAAGTAAGTCAGACAATTTTTCATATCTTGTAAAGGTACAGACTTGGGGTCACAAGATGTGGCTTCAGCAATTGCGGGGGTGGTTTTTACGAGGTTTCCTCCTGGTTTTCTATTGTAATAAGGCAAGGAACAGTGTGAAATGGTCAATCTGTTGTCATTTGAGTGAAATACCCTTGAGTGCGACGTTGAACCCGAAGGCCTGTTGCCCTGGTGCTTTCAAAGCTAAAAGGCCACAAAAATTTGATATTTGGATTGGTTTCCTTCGATGGTGGTTTCCTTCGATGGTGGTTTCCTTCAACGGTGGTTTCCTTTGACAGTGGTTTTCTTCATCCATTAGGCTGATACACTATAATGTGATTATTATTACTTCATGAAAGGTGAAAAACCTCAACCAACCACCCTACAAACCCCCAAAAAACCAAAACAATAACAAACAAACAACCAACCCATCATCCAACCTACCAACCCGAACCAACCAGCCATCTACCTACCAAACAACCAACAAACCAACAATCCAACCACCCAACAAACTATCAAAAACAACCACCTAACCAACAACCCATCCAACCACCCAACAAACCATCAAAAACAATCACCCAACCAGCCATCCAAACAACCACCCAACCACCCAATCATCCAACAACCCACTAACCTGCCATTGTGGGTGTTATTATTTTCCCTCTTTACAGGACAGCCCAGTGTAGAGAACGACCCGGGATCTCTGGAGTTAGGAGACATTCCTATTGATGAAGACCAAAGTGCTTTAGATAGTTTCTTAGCATCCTCTGATGTCACCCCATCCTCAGACAGACCTCCTGGTAAATACACAAGTCTCAAGCTTTCTCTTTTTACAGGCCAAGCTATGATTTAATCAGTAGGGCATACAAACTCTCTGTAATCTACCACTTTCCCAAGGAGTTGTATTTACCGTGCTTCCTGCCAAACCAGACCCGCAGCCGCGGTTAGCGAATGCGCTTTCTGAACCGACTTTGATGTACCTTTCACACGGTCGAATGTGTCTGTCAACCCTCAGACATATGAGTGAGTCACAAGATGTGGCTCCGGTAATCCCAAGGGTGGATTTTTTTAGGTTTCCTCATGGTTTTCCACAGTAATAAGTTAAGGAACAGTGTGAAGTGGCCAATCCGTCGTCATATAAGTGAAATACCCTTGAGTACGATGTTAAACCCCAATCAAATGAACAAACAAAATCCTGCCAAACCACCTCCTGACCCTACACCTATCGACAGGTTCCCTGCCAAATGTCCACCAATCAGTGGCAGGCCAAACTCATGTAAGTGGTATAAGGACTTAAAAGTTACAGAGTAAAAGTGCTTAATCTTTTACAAGTTCAGACTTGGTAATTGGTTGGCTGTTCACTCAGTTACAGATTTATCTATTAATACGTAAGGAGTTGGTAATTGGGTGCATGTTAAGGTAACCTCAAACCCTGAATTATTTTTTAAGTGAAAAATGGCTTGCCCGCTTCTCAGATTTCTATAAAAGCAATGCAGGTTAAGCTGTAATTCATCAAAAAGTTACTTGGTTTCTCCCAGGTTTTCCACCATAATGAAGCAAGGTGCAGTTACACAATCCGTCATCATATAAGTGAAATACCCTTGAGTATGACATTAAACCCTTATCAAACAATCAAACAAAAGAATTCCTCTTAGTACAGCCTCATTTTAAAGTCAAACAAGCAAAACAGACAGAACACTGTTTATCATAGTCATTTAACGTTACATTTTCAGTTTTAACAGAAGATGAAATGCCTGATGAGGAAGACTCAGGGGTTATTTACGATGGAAGTGACAGTCCTGAATGCTCACCTCAAAATATCTCAACAGAGAAAAAAATTGAAGATCAGAATACAAAAGGATCTAACTCTGGGCGAATAGAAACTGAAACTGTTAGGGGAAGTAACTCTGATCCAGCAGATGGTAAGGGAGATAACTCTAATGCTGGGAGTGAACATACAGGAAATAACTCTGGTGCTGCCAAGGGAAATGATGTTGAAGAAATGCATGAGATTGAAAGTGAAAGTAATGCAAAAAATGAAGACGATGAGAATGTCGAGCAGAACGAAAAGGCTGAAAACTGCGCAAATAATAATTCTGAAGAATCTACAAATTTAGAAAATACTGACTTTGGAGCAAATGAGGCAGATATTGCACAGAAAGAGAACATAATGGAAGTAGCAGATGGGGCTGAGAATGACTCAGGAAGTTTACAAAGCGAATCAGTAGAAACCGGCGAATTAAATTCGGAGCCCAAATCAGAAGTAGAAAAAGAAAAGTCATAGTTTACTCAGCCAAGTAGGTAGATGAGGGTGTTGGGGGGGGGGATTGGATTTAAGGAAAATCCCCATATTTACTAAAAGACTTGTTAGCTTATATATGGTGAATAATATATGTATATATATATATATATTCAATAACTTATCACCATCATCATTTCATAAGACTTTACTCTTTTGAAGGTGACAATTGTGAATATCTATTTAATTGTTATAGTTATAGATATAGAAAAGATATGACATGAAACGGTTACGAAATTAGCTATAACATGATAAGAATAGCTATCTACACATTTTGAACATCATTTGAGTATATATGTATATGAGTGAGTCACATGATGCAACTCCAGCAATTGTGGGGATCGTTTTTACGAGGTTCCTTCCTGGTTTCCAACGTAATAAGGCAAGAGACCGTGTGAAGTGGACATTCCGCCATCATATAAGTGAAATACCCTTGAGTACGATGTTAAACCCCAATCAAAATAACAAACAAAATCAATTTTTTTTAGACAACTGTGTTGTGTTGCAACGCCGTGTTTATTGCCAGTGATGCTGATGGAGATTCTCTTCTTCACAAAATTGCCCGGTACATAATCACAGAACTTAAATAAGTCGCCTGAGGAAGGCGTAAAATCTCTGTCAAATTTACATCCTAGTGAAAGTTACCTCACATAAGCGATACAGGTGCCAGCATATACCTGTATGTCACAGGACAACTTGGAAATGGGGCTTTGTGGCTCTGATTCACTGGTTAGCACATTAGCCCACTGATTCTCCTTCAGTTTACTGTTCACATGCTCACAAGTCCCTCTGTCGACCTGGGGAATTTCATGGTGTCAACTGATATGGCTCTGGTAATCACTTTGGTGGTAATAATGGAGGCTTCCTCCCAGTTTTTCAACTGGTATAAACTTGAGTGCTACATAAAACAATAAAATAAACTTTGGCTGATGGGGTGCTATATGAGTAAAATAACATCAAGGTTGATGAGAGACAAGAGTGGAGAAATGACAAACGGGCTAAGCCAGAAATCAAAAGTAAGGTGTCCAAAAATTTTCATTTTGTTTCTATTTTAAAGTAACTGGGTGTCCAATTTTGATAGTTTTCCTATCTCCTGGTGTGTTGACATTTTTTAAAACAGGGTGTCCGAAATAGGCAATTGTTCACTTCAGGGTGTCCACTTGGATGGGTGGACGGGTGTCTGCCTAAGCCCCTGATGACACTCCACTACTTGATGTTACCCTTTTCATCAGGTATTCATTTTGATTGTTTGTAAAAATTTAAGGATTTGTTAACTGATATGGGCTAAATAAACCTTACAAAAAAATCATAGAGGATCTTATAGGATTTCTATATGGAATCCTATCAGATCTGATAAGATCCTATAGGATTTTCAAAATTTATAAGATCCCTTAGGATTTTTCTGTAAGGGAAACAAAAACTTGGTGCTATTCTCGTTAATTGTTAATTAAGTTTATAAATCTAATAAATCTAACTATGGATTTCATAAAATGATCTCTCGATGTTGGCCATTTTGTATTTTATTGTTGTTTTGAGGAATAGGCTATGTGGTGTATTGTGAATGTAGGGGAAGGGTTAAAAATATTTAAACATTGAAGCAATTGTCAACTTATATATTCTAGATTCCTTTGAAATTTGAGAATATTTTGTTGGAATACAATTTGGTGGCATTTTTTGCAGATATGGGAAGTCTTCTTTTTGGGGTAGCTGTGTTTCTGATCTGTGTGGGTGTGTGTGTGTGTGTGTGTGGAACAGTCTTTTGATTTGGGAAATGTGAACATTATTTTTTTAATATGTCCATTTGATTAACGACTTTGCAATTTAGAATACATGTATGTCTGTTGATAAATTTGTAAAATATTTCCATTTGTCTGTGGAACATCTCTGTTTATTTACGGAATATATCAGTTTATTTGCGGAATATGTCTTTTGTCTGTGGAAAATGTCTGGGTTTTTTTCGGACCATCTCTGTTCATTTGTGGAAAATGTCCGTTTATCTGTGGAACATATCTGTTTATTTCTGGAACATGTCCGTTTATCTGTGGAACATGTCTGTTTATTTTTGGAATATGTCCTTATAACTGTGGAACATGTTTGTTTATTTGTGGAACATGTCCGTTTATTTGTGGAACATGTCTGTGGAACATGTGTGTTTATTTACAAAATATATCCCTTGGTCTGTGGATTCCAACTATCTTCAGTCTATAAGGGACCAAAAGCCACTACCTAATTAATCTACCTGTACTTGAGAATCTACCTGAAATACACCTCTCAGTCGGGAAGAGGTTGATTTTTTGTCTTTCCTGGATATTGGAAATACTGTAACTGAAATTACGCTACTCCTATTTTCACAATCCATGTATATATGATATCATTGAACTTCCGCTTATTATTATAATAACCAAGAATTATGATTCATTTGAAACTATCTTTATTAAGATGTAAATATGTTCTCGATGGTGCCATTGTGATTATTTTAAATCTATTCCTTAGAAAAGTCTAAGCACATGTATAGGCTGTGAAGCAAAGAATACAGTTTTTATTTAAAACATCATTTATTTAATATATTTCCACAGTTTGAGACACAAATTTGTTTTCTGTACATATTCTTGTTTTAGTTTTTTAATGTTCTTTGCCTTATTGTTTAAATGTAAATTATTTCTGCAATTTGGATACTTTATTTTTCATTATCTTGTTCTGTTTGCATTAATGTGGGTTATATTCTATCACTACCTAACCATCGAGTGCCATCCTCTAGCTCTGGCGACCCTGCCGCCTTGGCTTAGTGGTAAGAGAGTGTGTTCGCTTATCATAAGTCGATGTACCGTTCACAGGATGGAGTCCGTCTGTGGAGCATCAGGTAGGCCTATATGAGTGAGTCACATGCTGTGGCTCCAGCAATCGCGAGGGTGTTTTTTTTAGATCCTCTCAGTATTAAGGCAAGGAACAGTGTGTAGTGGACAATCCGTCATCAAATAAGTGAAATACCCTTGAGTATGACGTTAAAACAAATCAAACAAACAAACAAATGTTATTTTCAGGAAATCAGGTGGCTGTTCTCTACCCTTCACCAGTAACGAGAGAGAAAAAAAAAACCCAAAAAACAGCCGCTAAAAATATATCTGTATCATATGGGTCAACTTTAAATGGAATAAATTGTTTATTTAAGAATTTTTAAAAATGGTTTATTTTCCATGTTTTTGGTATAATGTTTCCTTTGTAAAGGATGCCTTTGTATTGTGTGATGTCGTTTAAAACCGTGGCCGTCTTACCTCCATACGGCTTGGTCGTAAACCAGGACCATCTTGTGTAGTGATATTCGGTACATTACCGAAAATTGGGCGGTCGTTGTCAGGCAAATTACAGCTCTTATAAGTACACCAGGGACTATGCTATGATTTCACACAGCTACAGATCAATGCAATTATTTTTTTAATTAACTTACAAGTTTAATCATTCTTAAATCAAAAACCTATTCTATTTTATGTATGCTTCATTAAACATTTAAACAATTGTAAACACCTGAGTTTCCCCGCAACCGTGGCTAATAGAAGTGTCCCGCCATGTTGACATCTTGGGACGATCATGATAGCGCAGATTGAGCGTACAACTGTGCAGAATAGTGACAGAGGGCAGTTTATTGGTTGTTTTTCTGAACTGAGAACTGTAAGGCCTATTTCCAAATTTAATTTACTATACATCAAATGGATTGAATAAAGTTGTCACGGATATTTACCAGGGTTGCAAGGCCTATTTCTTTGAGTTGTAAAGGACATTTCCCAGAGTTATAAAGCCTATATTGTCCGCTGTTTGGAAAGGAAATTTGTCATGGTTGTTAGGTCTTTTTCTCAGAGTAATAAATGACATTTCTCAGAGTTCTCTAAATCGTGTTGTAGGCTTAAGGCCTAATTTCCAGGGTTGTAAGACCTTATTTTCAGATTTGTAAGTTCATTTCCTACAGTTGAAATGCCTTTCCCCCTACAGCTGTAAGGCGTTTTCCCCCTACAGCTGTAAGGCGTTTTCCCCCAGACTTGTAAGAGCTAAAGTCTTATTTCCCAGAGTTTAAAGGCCTTTTTCCCGGAAGACAAGATTTTTACAACAGTAATGCACGATATTTAAAAAAGACTTAATTTATACGGTCATTGGAATTCTACATCATTCAACCTCAACGTCTCTCTTGAACGTCGAACACTTTCAAATCATTATCAAGGTTATTGTAGAGTACGGCGGCATTGCGATAGTGAACCGATATTTGGTGTTGCTTTGTAGGCCTATTACTGTCCTACCAAGATTTGTCACTGCGAAATGTCTAGATTGTTTTACGATCGGCGTCACTATACGGCTTGAGTATGATTCCCAATACGTACTACGTTTAACAAGACGTTCAACCAATCACATCTCCATTTCTGCGTTTTTCTCAAGTTCTGCGTGACATTTTGTTTGTGACTGCCTTGTGCTCCACGACAACCACGTGACAGCTTGTATGTGACCATCTTGTTCTTAACGAGAACCACGTGACCGCTTGTGTGTGACTGCCTTGTGCTCCACGAGAATCACGTGACAGTTTGTATGTGACCCCTTGTGCTCCACGTGAACCACGGAATGCTTTGTGTGACCACCTTGTGCTCCACGAGAACCACGGAAAGCTTGTGTGTGACTGCCTTGTGCTCCACGAGAATCACGTGACCGCTTGTGTGTCACTGCCTTGTGCTCCACGAGAATCACGTGACAGCTTGTGTGTGACCACCTTGTGCTCCACAAGAACCACGTGACAGCTTGTGTGTGACTGCCTTGTGCTCCACGAGAATCACGTGACCGCTTGTGTGTGACTGCCTAGTGCTCCATGAGAATC